>WYDF02029589.1:0-12863 GCA_009867245.2 Adranes taylori
CTCGTTGGATCCCGCATCTATTGACCGAGGAACAAATGGCGGCACGTGCCGAAGAACTTTGAATCGTGTCAACAGAGGCCGCTCCAAAAATGACTACAGGATCGCCAGTGGTGACGAGTATTGGATTTATTCTTATCTACGCGAGAATAAACGTCTGTCTACTGATTGTGTGTTTCAAGATGAGGAGAATCCACCCAAAGTCGGGCGTTCCCACAGTGTTTCGAAAAAGATGGTCGCAACTTTTGTATCAAAATCCGGACATGTGGCTACAATTCCTTTACAAAATCGAAGGACAGTAACTGTCGATTGGTATGCAATATTTGTTTGCTCGACAAACATTTGAGGTTTTGGAGCAACAAAATATCGAATAGCTTGATTATCCTCCGTACAGCCCTGACTTAAGTCCCAACAATTTTTTTACATTTCCCGCCATCAAGAATGCCATTAAGAATGCAAGAATGCATTTCCCGATTTCAATCACATGAAGAGAATCAGGAAGGGTATTTTGTAGATTAAGCAGCTTAGAGCCTCTCCAAACAGAGAAAAAAGTAGTCATGTTTATGTGATTGTTATTGCAGATATGTATAAGCATGTATTTAAGTATATTTCCAGAACTGCTGGAACGATTTGAACTAAAATTTTTGAACCTACCAACATGAAATGCTCAACTTCAACGGTTTTTTAGATTTGAAATAGAAATATATTATTGCCATTAAGTGCATGTGTACATTGGTAGATAGAGTCACGGTATACATAGTATAAATAAAGATATATGAAAGATAAATTTAAAAAATGAGGTACAGCATAGCATGCGTTAAAAGTTACCAATAAATTCATCAATAAATGTATCTCGCTTATAAATTCTTACTTTTTTTGTGGAATAATCGGCGATTTTTTTCAAAGTGGCTCCGAGCAATAAATAAATATTTATATCAAGCCTGAGGACTACATTGTCCAAAACTTACAGGATACGTTAATTAGTTGTTATTATATTTTCTATAGATAGAGCTATACCTATTCAACAATTTTTTGAAAAAAAATTATGGGACTTCGATTATAATACCCAATCAACAATTCCAAAAACATTGTAATATATTTACTAAAAAACGGCACCACAATAGTACTGTTGTTAAATGCTGATTTGGAAGATAAACAACCAATAGAAACTGGACACAATTATAATGGTGCCTGGATACATGACTTTTAAATCTTTTAAGTACCTACTACAAAGGTGTGATATGTTTAATGTGGAATTTCGCGCGTTTGATTGCCACATGGGCGAGGATAAATTTGGCGAGAAAGTAGTGACATCTAATTATTGCTGTCAGTTATATTGGAAAACCGAGTTTTTTTCAAAAAGTGGTTGATTAGCTATAACTTCTATCTACAGAAAGTAGAATGACACCAATCAAGTAGTCTCTTAGGTGCTATAGTACCGTTTATAAATATGTAATATATACATGCATTAATTGTTGCGGCCATATTTTAAAAGTGCAATTGTACGGTTTTCGTGGGTTTTCATATTTCTGAAAGTATTTTTCACTTAAATATAATGTTTAAATCCAATACTATGCAAGAAATTCTATAAATGTGTATAATATTGAATTTTTGGCGCGTCATGTTTAGACTCCTATAAAGAAATTTTTGAAAAAAATCCCATCAATTGTTTTTCAAAAAATTGTTGACTAGGTATAGCTCTATGGAAAATATAATCACAACTAATTAACGAATCCTGTAAGTATTAGACTATTAATTCCTTAGGCTTGATACAAACATTTATTTATTACAATATTCCACAAAAAACTAAGAATCTATAGGCCTCTTTCAAACAGCGTGCAACTGTGCAAAGGGAACATTATAATGGTTCTATGCTTAGTTTGCATTCCTTCATTTATTTGATAATTAGCGGTCCCGGAAAACGTTGTTTTTCCCCCCACCCAGCCCCCACATTTGCCTACGGCCGCGCCTATAGCATTGCCGCGGCCGGAGGTCGCACCTATAGCACCTATAGAGGTCGCGGGAATAGTTCCGCTGTCCGCATTGGCGCGGCCTGCGGCCGCGCTTATAAACCCGGAAAACGTTGTTCTGCTGGGTCCCGTTATGTGCCGGATCTCATTGGCGGATTCCGTGTTTGCCGTGAGTCCCGGAGGCCCCGTGGGTCCTGACGGGTCGCGTGTCCCGGCAGGCCCCACGGTGGATCTCATAGGCCTCGGTTACCGTTCGCTCGATGTCTCGGTGGAACTAAACATTACGCATATACATCGTTCAAATCGCGAGTTATGGTAAAAAAGTACTTTTCGCGAATTTTCCAATTTTTTGGGCAACTTTTCCAATTTTTCCTTCTGTAAAAACCTTATTCGGACAACATTTTTAAAATAAATTAGCCACATCGATCCAGCCGTTCTCAAGTAATGCACTTACCAACAGATTTCAGTTTTTCCCAATTTTTCCAATTTTCCAGCAACTCTTCTAATTTTTCCTTCCGTAAGCACCTTACTTAGCGGACTATTAGGATTATTTCTAAAAAGAAATTAGCCAAATCGATCCAGCCGTTCTCAGGTGATGCGCTTACCAACCAGTTTTTCCTGAATTTTGCAAATTTTCCGGCCAACTGTTTCAATATTTCTTTCAGTAGAAACCTTATTTGGACTGTTAGGAGCATTTAAAAAAGAAATTAACCAACTCGATCCAGCCTTCTCAAGTGATGCGCTTACCAACGAACAGCATTTAATTTTAATTATTTATTCCACATTGTTTCCATCTTTATTCAACAATTTTTATTCCGCAATTCCATATTTATTCAAATTATAATTTATTTCACATTTAATTTTCCTATTTTCTGAGAAACTTTTCTTTCCCTAAAAACCTTACTCGGACTGTTAACAAAATTTTTAAAAGAAATACCTAAGGATCATTTTTTGTACCTATGATATCTTCACAATAGCGTGAAAATAGGATTAAATATTTGACATTTTGTGAGATCTATAAATCAAAACTATTGCAGCGTAACATATCAAATCATATTGTCAAACTAGACCCATGTTTTTTCTAACCAATGGTGATTTGCTAAAATATGAATCCCTACCGGAACGGATACAATCTTCAGTTAAGAAAAGTGCCCCAATATATCCTTGTTTCTAACTGACTCAATTATTATCGAAGAGATTTACATAATTATATCATTACCAAAATCATAACCATTCGAGCATTCATTTCACACCATATTGAATATCTTACGAGGATTGTCTTTTTATTTTGCATGTAGTTACATAGATGCATAGAGAAGAATATACGTAGACTGTCAAAGTAAACGTCAATATTTATTTAAACTAATTGCAAAAATTCATTTAGATACGAGAAGTTGTTGACGTACAATGAATTATTGAATTTGACAATGTAGTTGGTGATGAAGTACCACATGAATAAGATAGAATCCACTATATTCAGGAAAATGTCAATGCTGTACATCAGGAGATAAAAGATGATAGATGTGTGACCTATTACAAGATGGCGACCGTAAAACGTCTCGATTTTAGGGCTGCAAAAATCTTCACTAATCAAAAAAGATTTGCATAAAGAAATTAATGGGTGTAAATTAAGTGATGCCCCAGTTTTGATTGAAGTGTTTTTTTTTTGAGTAAAAAGTTTCGCGTCAATTGGTGCCAAGTATCTTTGAGTCCGTTTAATGTTCCTTGATAGTACGAGGAATGATTAATTCTTTTTCGTATATAGCCATTTGATTATAAAAAGTTACCGTAGAACTCCGAAAAGCCAACCCAAATCCACGAACTTTTTTCCAGCAAGACAATGTGGGTTTACTAAAAATTCTACAATTTGAGCTCTACAATTTGATGTGCTTTTATTCTTATAAACAATTAGTAGTTCTCAGAAAAATGGTAATACAGTAGGACTTCGATTATCCGAACTAATTATACAAGATGTGTTAACACGTTATTGGAAAGTAATATTTTTATTTATAATATAATATTTTATTATATAATATAATATTTTTAGCATAGTAATATTTTTAGCCTAAAAATGAATAGCGAAACGTAAACAATATCAAGGATTAACGTAAAAATTACATATATAATAAAAATTGAGTGATCGGATAATCGAGGTCCTACTGTATATATATGTCATATATATAAATATGACAGTTTGCCGTTTGCCAACGTTTCACCAAAGTCATGTCTGGCATTGACGCGGCTGAGAAAAAGTCTGCAAATTTATTGTGTGATGCGTTTAGCTTTATCACTCTCCTTTTTTTGTTAGTGCTTATCGTGCCTGGTACAGTGACTAATGTTGTGTCTCGAGGTGGTCGTACACTAGCTGATTAAGTGAAGTGGATGCTGATGCTAGTCGTACCATAGATGCATATTTGTTTGGTTTGTTGTTGGTGTAATTTATCTGTTCTTTATTTGCACGGTAAGGATGTAATACAAATTTCCAAGCGCTAGAAATGTTTTCGTTGTCATTTCGTTTGTTCATCGTGTTCAGTCGTTTTTCGATTTCTATGGCTTCTCTAGTAAATCTCTCCTATTGTGGGTTTCTGTGGCAATCGTTGGAGAGTTTTCAAAAGCTATTCTATGACCGATAGTGGAGTTACGTTAGGACCGGCAGACGTGCTGAGGTTCTTATTGACGTTGTTTGTGTGTTCGCCTATTCAGGCTGATATTTTTCTGTTTGTTTGACCGATGTAGACCGTAATAGGCACGACAAGCATTAACACAAAAAGGAGAGTAATAAGACCTTATGCTAAATGCATCACACAATAAGTTTTCAGAATTTTCCTAAGCCTCGACAATGCCAGATGCGACTCTGGCGAAACGTTGGCAAACTGAAATGTCTACTATGTGAGATGTAACCCTGAAGACAAGAAATAACTCATCAGCTTAGACCCGCGGAAATTATATAAATAAACATAAAAACATTACCGTTTTAGCATTGACATTGGCCGTGTATGTTCCTGCAAATAACTTAATGATGTCAGGATTTCCATGTTTTGCACCCCAGTGTAGCACAGTCTAAAATAATAAATAATAAAACAATGCTTTTTAAAACAAATTTTTCAAAATTCATGTAAATTGTTCTGGGTGGTCCACGGCAAACAAATGTTTTTGTTAAAGCTCCATTAATTTTTTGAAAAAAGTAATTTATTAACAAAAAAAATATCAGTGTAATATGCCATTTTCAAATACTCAAGTGCGGAAAATAACATCGTTCAAGTGATGGCCATTTTCACGAACACGAGCTTCACGAGCCGTTCTCGACAATTTATCTTCACTCTTCCCAACGTTCCAACATCGATTTCTGTGTATAGCGGACGCATAGCCGTCTTCAATTCTTCTAGTGTGCGAGGATTATCTTCATACACCCATAATTTCAAATACCTCCAAATATAAAATCATACATGAACAGGTTTGGTGATCGAGCAGGCCACGGGACAACGCCAAAGCGAGAAATTGCTCGATTAGGGAATGCAGCTCGAACAAGAATTCATGGAAGCTCTGACCATGTGGGCACGGTCCCATTTTGTTGAAACCACACATCCGTACTGTTGATTCCTCGGCTTCGAAGTTCTGGTTTGAAATAGATTTCAAACCTGTTTATGTAGCGAATTGAATTAACAGAATTAAACTATATTCAAATAAGTTTAGTTTGCGAAATTAGTGATATTTATTTTCAGTTACTGAGCTATTGAGCAAAGAAGTTCAAATGGTTGGCTTTCCCATCGTACATAAACACAAATTACGCTGTTTATGTCAAGAATTGATTGATAGTTTCGTTAAAGCATGTTATATGATGTTCATCAAGTATGCCACATTGTGGCTCCAGTTTCCTCGAAAAATAATGGTCCGAAAATTCCGCTCTCCAATACCACACCACACCGTTACTTTTTGACTGTGTAATGAGCTCTCGTGCAATCCACGGTAATTATCTAATGCCCAATATCGGCAGTTTTGTTTATTAACTGAATCGTTTAAATGGAAAGGTGCTTCATCGCTCATGATAATGGTCAAATATTCGTGTTCTTCAAACATTTTAAGTATTATGAGACATTGTTCATAGTCCCGCTCATTAAATTCTTGAACAATCATCAACTTATACGGATGGAAGCCCAAATGTTTATGTAAAACACGTTTCACCGTGCTATTAAGAGTGCCGACTAGTAGAGCGAAAGGGATTTCTCTCAAAATCGCATCTCTTACTCTATCCACATTCTGTGGTGTAAGTACCGATAGGAAAGGACCAGGCGGCTTTATTTTTATTAATGAACCTTTCATTTCCGGTTACCCAACTGAGAATGGCTACCCAACGCATGGGTATGTAGCGATGACGTCCGATATTGAAGTGACACCTGAAAAGTTTTAATCACCGATTCACCAGTTCTAACAAACGTATTGTAAGCAAACACGCGGTTTTCTCGCGTCCACAGAGCCCTGATAGGTACTAAATGGCATCGCATGGAGAGTCGATAGATACCTACTAGAGATTAAAACAAATCGTTTACCGTGGACCACCATATATTATAATATTCAATGTTCCCAGATTTTGATTTTTTTTGTCATTCATCTTAAGCGCCACACGAAGTTGGGCACCATCGTACATTTAATTGGTTTAGAAATCTACGTAGTGGTAGAAATCTACTCTATTTCTTTCAATCCTAATGAGTCTGAAAAATATTTCAAGATTTTGTTGAACTAATGAATATTAAAATTCGATAATGTTAAAAGATTATTAACTTCTTATGGTTAAACCTTGGTCTCTACCAATTGATTCAATGATGCGGAAATAATATGGAAGTGTCCATTTATATTAAAATGCGCTAAAGTCCGTAAGTCCTAAAACTTAAGTTCTTTTGTAGTAAGGAGTGCGTTGTATTAAGAAAAAATATTTCTTTAAACACGGCTAAATACGTATTTGGGTTATATTTTAACGTGGTAAAAAATTAAAAGTATCATTTCTATTAATTCTACTGTAGATGTTCTGTGTACTTTAAATACTCATAAGTCATGATAGTTCAATGTTCCGTTATATAAACATTATTGTGTAGCAATCAAATTATATAAATTAAAATTCTTTATACTAATTAATAGATGTCATATTAAAACGACTTCATCATTAGTATGTAAATTAAACGTTTAAAAGGGGAACAATTAATTCTGTGTAGTTATCTAGCGTAATAGTAAATATTCTTGTATGAATAGTGACACGAATTAGTCCTACATGTTTGTGCGACAGATGGGTCGAATAAATCTGTTCATATCAGTTCGTGTGAGCGAAATGTCGGCTTTCATCGATTTCACACACTTCTTCTCAGGTTCAGTCCCGGCGATTATCGCCGCGATTATTGCACGGGACCAAGGGGCTCCGCCAGGCAGCTCTAGACACGAGATGTTTTTTGACGGCAAAGATCGGAGTGGCAGATTGAATATAGGCTCCTAAGAGGTAGTTTAAGGGGAAGAAAATTAGAACGGGAACTTATAGCAAGTACCGGTAGCTTGCGAAAATAGGGTAAACATCTCTATAAAAACAGTTTTTCATACTGCAACAGCCAATTGATGTTGAAATTTTTAACTCAAAAATAATCTGATAAAAGTATAGTGTCATGATGTCTGCAACTCAAATGTAAGTTTAATATTGTATTAATATTTATTGACTAAGTTGACAATCACAAACAAATTAATTTCTCAATTTAATCTTGTCACTAATATTTTTTTATTTTAAGTGAAATCTTATTAACTTATTAATTAATTGAGTTTTATTATTTTATGTGTTATGCTAATCCGATTAAATTAGATTTACAAATTAATTTATATTAAGAAACAAATTACTTCTCTTATATTATATTTTCGATCCCGTTTAGATAGTTGGGTAGGTTAAATTAGTAGAAGTGAAATATATTTCTTTCTTAAATAAAAACCCACCCCATTACAGTCACGAAAATAGCCGTGACAATATGTTAATGTGCCCTCATGATTCAAATTTAGAAAAAACGTGTACCTCAGTTGTAATCTTTTTAAGGATATATAATTTTGCCGGTGTTAAAATAAATAAGTTTCTCATTTCCTTTGAACTTTCTTAGTACAATTTATAAACTGATTTTAACAAAAGTTGCATACTTACATACTGCAAATAAAATTTCATATGACCAAAGTAGCGTTTAGTTCCAAAACATTTATTTGTGCAAGCAAATCGGAGCGAAGCGCATTGATAAAGGAAGATTTAGCCAATCGTGCGTTAGGCAAACATAAAAAATAAACATTTCAAATAAGTATGTGTTAATAGATATAAATAAATTCAATTATGATAGTTAACATTTGTAGACGCTAGTCTACCAATTGGCAGGTAATGCAATTGGAATTATGATTGGGGTTAAAATTGGTCACCCCATATGACATATACTGAAGGCAGGGCAGCATTTACGAGCATACTTTCTAGACTACAACCTAAGTCTGTGACTGGTTTGAAGTAAGGAAGGAACAGAGATGTCCAATGAGCGGGAGTCAGTTTAATATGTACATGTCAGCTTTGTAAAATGTGTTGAGAAACGTACAATGTGCTTGGGAAAGAGAAGGTGTGTCCATTGGGATATGAGGATGATTTTATGTGTATGAAATGAAGGAAATGACTGAAAGGTTAAATAAGTACCTATATGGAGAAAAGAGGTATATAGGTGAATGTGGAAAAAACGAAGGTGATGGCGTCACTGCCGTCTTCACAATATATGTGGCCCTTGGCACATTTTACATTTGAGGCCCCATACAAAAAACGTTAAAGGCATAACATTTTTGTGCCCCCCTTGTGCGAGGAACTGGATGGTGTGTATGAAGGGAGATGGGAGGAACAGCAAAAATGACAAATTAGAGTTAGGAGGGAATGTGATTGACATTGTGAAAATTTGTAAGTATATAGTTTTTCGTTAAATTATAATGGGAATTGGAATGGAGATGTAAGTTTGGCAGTGAAAAAACAAAAGTAGCAATGGAAAGGTAAAGGTGGAAAGAAAAATGCAATGGAAAGGTGTGGAAAAGAAATTTGGATATTCGGTGAGAATGAGAATTGCAATACTGGAAGTTTGTGTGCAAAGTATATTGTTATATGAACCGGACGTATTCCGTATAAAAGAAAGAGCAAAGTGATGGAAAGAGTAATGAGCGGAATATTGAGAAGAATAATTGGAGTGGAAAAATCAACACCAAAGAGATAAAAAAAAGTATGAGAAAAAATTACGCGATTTAGATGTGAGAGTGAGGAAAGAACAAACAGGTACTGGATGGAAGAAAGCGAGATGATTTGTAGGGTACATAGAGGTGATGTGGAAAGGTGGGAGCATTTGGTGAAGGCATGTACGGGAATAAATTGGAGCGAAGAAGAATGGTGTTTCGCAGGTAATGTTAAAGTGTGTTTGGAAGGAGGGAGAAAAGGTATAAGGATAATGAAAACAATTATGGAGGAGAGAAAGAACAAGGAAGGGAATTAAAGAAAAGAAATAAAATAATGGAGAAACTCCTTATTCTTTCTTGGGGGAAGAAGAGTAGGAGCTAGGAGAGATTTTTGGGTTATGTTTCTTTTTTTGTTATTTTTGTTCTTTTTTTATTTTGTTTTCTAATGTATAGTTTGTTTTTATTGTAGTGTTTTATGGGATTATAATTTTGGTGCTTTTTTGGTCAATAAAGGTTATTTGATTGACTTATTGATTGATTGATTGATAGGAAGTGATTGGAGGTGTACTGAATGATTCGCCTAACTAGGGCCACAAAACTAAAGATATTTTTCAAAGTGTGTGTAAATTATTAGAAGAAAATGACATAGACATTGAAAGCTGCTTTGGTTGGTCACTTGATAAAGCCTCTTCAATATATAATGTTCGCTAGCTAATGGTTTTCAAGCATTGGTACTGGCAGAAAAAAATATAGCACTATAAATACTTTACGTCGATCATTGACTAAATTCTGTAGTTTACACTGCAGCTGAGGGCTACAAGCTTTTTCGGCGTTTTGAAAGAACTTTATGCACACTTTACAGCTAACAGCTACACCTAAGTGGTATAAAAGTACGGATTGCTTGAAACAAGCGGAAATCGTGAAAGTGGTCAAACAAATTATGTTTCATTGGCGATTTGCGTGTATGTTGTACAACTAATTGGGAAAGAAGTTTTCAATAAAGTTACTTATCAAATCAAGTAGTCAAAGTAGTATTCCATATCATTAAACACAACTCCAGATGACTGACATCTTTATCAACTAACTTTGATGTCTAAATATTCAGAAAAACACATCAATTCTGAAAGATTTGTAACATTTATGCCTAACTACGGCCATAAAGCTAAAGATATTTGTCAAAAGTTCTGTAGCAAATTATCTATTAGACGAAAATGACATGTTATAGAACTGTGCTGGCCATTCTTAGAGAAAGCCTCTTCAATGTACAATGTTCAATGTGCCCAAAGGAAACAGCCTGTAGAAAATATAGCACTATCAGTACCTTGCATCGACCACTGAACTTTATGTACATTTTATAACTTCATCTAAGAGACATAAAGTTCAAACAGATTGCTTGAAAACAGCAGAAATTGAGAAACCCATTCTAGTGCCAAATAGGATAACGAAAGAATAACATTTGTTTATAAAGAAATTTTTTGCACTTTTTGAAATTTTAGACGGCAAAGAAAATGTAGAAAAATCTCGTTTTGCTGATCTAACCTTGCATGTATAAATGTCAAAGGTGGAAATAGGGCACTATTCATAAATATGAAACTTTGTGTGCAAACCACCTCAACATTGATATCGCTAGTAAACCGTACAAGATTAACACACGAGATGGTTTTGAATTTGTTGGATTAGCTGATTGCACAGACTATACGAATGAAACATTGGCGTAAGCGCAAAATAAACGTGTGCCTAGCACCTCTTAACTGGGTTTAATTTCAATTACGAGATGTTGAGCCGATCTTATCAGAACAATTTCAAAGTCAGAGTTTCCTTCCTATAATAGATCAAATTAAACCTTCATTGCGATAGTGGATATCCCCCTTTTTGGATTTCTCAAAAATCTGGATACACCAATCAGAAAATAATTCCTTCAGCTTAAAACTTAGTTGAAATATATAACAATAGCTTGGAGGTTCAATTGGGAAATAAATTGATTAGGCACGAATGTCGTTGTTTAAAATTTTCAACCAGTTCTGGTGTGTCAAACTTTTAATTACCCTAATATTGCTAAAAATAATATTGCTAAAGTACAACAAGAGTACAAAATCATTTTACATGCATCTTTATAATGCTATTATTTATTAAAACTTACCGCCTATTTGTCATGGAATGTAATGTAATGAATCCAGTGTGTGCGGAAGGCATTCGGAGCAAGCCAAAACATGAAACAAAAATAAATAAATAAATGATTGTTGCTTTGATCGACAATAGTGTTATTTATCAGTAGTACTACTTCCTTGTTTTATTGATATTATTTTTCATGGCTGGTTGCATTGTGGAAATAAATATAAATAAAACAAGAAAAAATGACTAAAGTAATAAAATAAAATAATATTAAAAATAACTATTAATTTTATATTTTACATTTCTCCATAACTGTACAAGAAGAAGGGATAATATTACCAAGATTATACAGGCCGTTTTAAAAAATAATATAGTAAAAATTTAAATCAACAACGAATCCGGTTAAGAAGGAGAACCTTCTTAACCTGATGGTTTTGTTATTGTGACAACCCCTGCTTGGGATGCTAAAACATGTGACGTACTCTCGTCTATTTGCTAACGGAACTCTCACTCACGACGCTGCTAATGGGGAGCCTTAGCGTCTGTCACAATAATGGCACAAACAGATATCGTATTAATTTCAGAATACAAAACGACCTTTCGATATATCCCTCGGGCGTTAGGTCAGTTTAACGTGAGTCCGTATGCTGGAACTGATGTTGTTATTCCTCCTATTATCAGTCGCTTACTGAGGCTTTAGTAGATTCAGTTGGTAAGTATACCACAGATTCACATTCTTGTTGGGTATGTGTAATGAACTTAAATGTTAATGAGTGAAACAGCATTAAAGATTTAACAAAATCCTCTATTATTCTTCTAGGCAAAACATAGAAAGAAACTACTAATGCACAAAAGCAAAGACGTAATAATAGCGGTTAAATAAATAAAGCAATATAATTAAGCGGTGGCATAAATGCAATCAGAATAATAATAAAAAATGACGCATAGCATATAAGGAGTATAATAATAATAATAATAATAATAATAATAATAATAATAATAAAACGGCGCTAGTTAAAATCTTTTGAAACTACAGTTTTGGAACAACCCATCAAATAGCCGCAAACAAACCTGATATTGTGTTATTAGATTTCACTAAGCGGGAGATGTGCCTTATAGAATTTTCTAGCCCCGCTGAGAAAAATATTGAAATTATGGAACGAGAAAAAGTGGCTAAATATCAGGATTTGCTATACGATCTAAGGATCCAATATACACGCCATTCCATCAAATTGGTAGTCCTCATCATTGGAGTAATGGGAGGTGCCATGTCCTCCCTAATAAACTAAATTAAGACCATACCGACTTGCGAAGCCAAAGCTGAAGAATTAGCAAGTCAGATGCAAAAGGCCGTAATCCTGGGCACTTAGAGTTTACTTCGGTCACACGACCCGACAATGACGTAATGAATTACTCTATTGTTTAGAGAGTCGTTACATGACAACTGCCCAAAGAAGAATCTCATGTATGACGTCATCTTTTTAAAGGTGTTGAAGTTGAGATTCCTTGAAGGTGCACACTACAAAGCGACTAAAATAAATAAAATAAAACGGCGGTTAAAGTAACGGCGGTGTATATAAA
>WYDF02029600.1:0-12862 GCA_009867245.2 Adranes taylori
TATATATATCAATATGAGTCTTCTTTCCCTTGAATTCACTATTCAATTAACAATATAGTTGTACAAGGTTTGTACATTTTCCACCGTACAAACATAACTGCAGTATTCATCATGATGAAAACATAGCGGAGACTTTAATTTGATCAGCAGTGGACAGTCAGTGTATTTTCCAGATTAATAACGTGAATGTCTCTTCAAATAGGTTCCCTTCTAGAACTTACGTGGAACGACAGGATCCAAAAGATTATAGTGTTTAATACTCATTAGATTTTATTTGAGAATACTAAATTATTTAGATTTGAACTATGGAACATCAAAACCTTGAACATCCACAATAATTAGAAAATAGATAATTCTTGAGGTATGGGTCCCTCGATGTAATAATATGTAAATTTGAAATTAATATGATCAATTGTATCTCTGAAAAAATTAACTCATCCGGGAATCGAACCCGGCTCTACCGTTTTCCGCTCGGTTATTTAGTCCACTACACTAACAAGCCATGAGTTTTCAAAGAACAAATGATTTTATATGTGTTACATCTCGCATGTTAACGTGTAAGAGAGTTTAATTTATAGACAGGCAGCTGCGAATAATTGTTTATAAATAAAACTCATTATCCATCAGAGCGCGTCGGGCGTGAATTTATTACATTTTTTGATTAGACGATTAGACGAATATTTGCGGTAGCGCTTCAGGTACAACCCAGCGCTTCAAGTACTTTCTTTCCGCCGAGCGTAATCGATTCCATCGTTTCATTATGTCTTCGCGTCTCTGCCAGGTTCTTCTGAGCATTAGACGAATTCTTGATTGCATTATAGACAGCACCTAGAACGGCCCGCAAGAGCGTCTGCAGCATATATAAGCCAGCACAAAGTGGAAGTAGAAAAGGTAGAATTCCACTTTCTTTAGGAATTGTAATAATTCTAGTCATTCGAACATTCTTACGACCATCTTCACAGCAACCCGAGCTGCAGCAGGAGCAATCTTAACAGCAAGTTTTAAATGTTTCAATTTTCGCAATTTTCGCTTTTACGATGAGACCGCTACGAAGCACGACGGACTTCTGTTTTTCCGAATTCCCATTCCGAGTTTGCGTTTTACGTTCATCGTAATTCCAACAAATAAGGAAGCAGCCTTAGTATCAAGTAGTATCTTCCAACACTTTATGTGGCTTATGACAATCTTCGAAACTCTTAAACTGCAAACATGCAATATTGTGTTCTTTACAGGGAGCGTCTAATGGATTTGTTCTAGGATCGCCTTTGGCCTTCTAAGCCTTTGGATAGTTTAGAACTAAGATCGCAATATTGATATGATGCTAGATGTAATTCAATAAATAACTTGTTAATTAAAGTATTAACTTAACCTTCACCCTTCGACGAATACATTTGAAGTCAAATCGGGATTTACGTTTATTATATATATATATATATAATATTTCAGATTTTTTGCGATTAATTCATGCATAGTCGCCACTAGTAAACACAGTGAAAAATTACCAGTGCTTAATATGTATTCACAGGCATCATCATCGACTGAAAAGGAATAAATACGTGGATGTCTTCTTCCATATTCGATTCGCGGACTTATTGTAGGATCTTCAGGCTGTGGAAATAGAAATCCGACGTTTACTTCACTGTACGCGAACGGATTACGATTTGAAAACATTTACGTTTATGCAAAATTTATGCAAAATCTTTATATCAGCCCAAGTAATCTTGAAGTTCTTATTCTGGAAAATTTAACTACAGGAAAATATAAAAGGTACTTTTCCATGGGTCGGCATAACACTATCGATTCTTTGTACTTGACGCAAACATATTCCGCAATTCCAAAACAACTCTGTCGCGATAACAGAAACTATATTGTAGTTTTCAAAATGGTTTATTTACATCTTTCACACATATATAAGTATCATATTGGCAACGACATCAGTTTCCAACAGTTCAAACGTATAGCGGGGGAGTGTTGGAAAGACAAGTATGGATTTTTAACTATCTGAAAAGATCTGGTACAAATAAACGTCGTTATCGGAAGAATTTCGATCAGTTCATAGTTTTTTTATGATAATCAAAAGCAGAAGAATAAATAAAGAACGTGAAACTTTACAGAAAATTGTAGATCTTCGTAACGTTATATGCAAGAAAATACTGACAATAAAACTAGGACTCGATGAAGAAGATGCAGCTTTAAAGAAACTATAATAAATCAATCTTGAAACCATTGAAAAATATATCGGGTCTGATGGGTTGTGATGAAAAGGAAACAGGTGAAATCCCGCTATCTCTTTCTGCTCCAAAGATAAAAGACGAGGAATGTGATGAAGAATTTGAGAAACCTACCACATCGTCATCATCATTATTACATTCTAGAATTCCTACATCCAGTACAAGACGGTTAAGTATAAAATCAATTACTCTATCGCACGAAGAGCAATTTGTTTACGATCTGCAGACTACTTCAACACATGATGATGGCGAACATGACAACGATGAAGATTCAGAATATATATCTAATTTAAGCAAATCAGCGCTGCTAAAATTCAGATGCTGCTAAAATCGTTCTCTCCTAGAATATCAACCAATTCCTCGAGAATATATTGAAGAAATATTAGCAAAATATGGATATACTGATGATTATCATAAAACATTTATTGGATTTAGGTATAGCTTTAAAACAGGCAAATGTACAATCGGTAAAGCCGCTATGGATTTTCGTAAAGATAATGATAGTATAGTAATTGTAAACAAAAAGAAATATCCTATTACGAAAGTCTTTTCGAGCTCTTATTTCGTTCCGAATCAAAATCTTATGATCAGATCGGTGCGAAAAACTTTATTTTTTATATACGAATGCAATGTATCGCGGTAATAATCCAGCAAATGGATTTTATGCAGGTCGCTCAGCGAAATATCGTCGAATTATTTAATCACTAATGCTAACTGTCAATTTTCTTATTTCTCCGGCGAATACGGCATCAACGGGATCTCGGTCAGAAAAGCTGGCAAGTAAATTTTGAAAGTCGTTGAAACGTAAAATAATTTTCAATTTCGAAATGCATGCAGTGCCAGAACCAGCACAGTCAGAGATACTGGTAATTTACGTGCATACGATAAACAAATCGTTGCAATCATAGAAGAATTGAGAGAAGATGACTATATAGCTTAGTTCATCTGTAAGCTTTCAAGTGTATACATCATCAAGATGAGTATTGATAAATTTGGTAAAGCTCTTCTGAGTGAAATATCATCGTCTTCATCATCGTCGACTCGTACTAAACGCGGTCCATTTCTAACGGATGTCTTCTATTATCAGATGGAAACTACGTTATCCAAAATCATCTTACAAAAAATCTAGCAAAACCGATTGACGAGATTGATGCTTGCACAAAACAGTACGCAGATCTAGCTGCTCAACAATTGTCATCTACAATTTTATACAAAATCCGCATTCGATAAATATTCTGCTAAATTCGAATATGAAGTTTCTTCGGTAATTGAAACAAAAATTCGATGATTATTCCACTAATTTGTCAAGTGATTTTTCATCGAGATTTCAACAACTGGATACTTTACAACAAAATTTTAGTCACATTCAAACTCCTGTTTCTGAAATTTCTCATCTGTAAAAGATATTGCAAATAAAAATTACAGTTAGATAAATGGTATTGACCAAGAACTAGAAACTCTTAAAGGTTCTATAAGCGAAATGAGAGAAACATGAATTGGTAGAAAAACACGAGTTGGTCAATCCGCTACCGCCTCCTCCAATTTCTCCTATACGAATCATGGAAGATCATTATGATGATGCAGTTATGACTGAAATACCTTCACCGATGATACATGAAGAGAAAGATAGGGCTGTGCCAAATCGGTTCATATAGAAATGAGTAAAGTGCAGGCAGAAATTGTGAAAGAGATTCATTCGCCTGAACGACGAAATAATTTGCATCGGGTTGTAATAATCCGTTTTCCGAACAGAATATTATTCAAGAGACATTCAAGATATTGATTAAACAATATGGAGTTCATTTAAATTCAATGTTCAGCACGTAGTAGAAGAAGGCTTCCATAGCTGAGCAGGTTATCCGTACAATCAAAGAGAATCTATTCAACCATTTTAGTTTGCAAGATTCTTATACATAGTGGAATTTATTGCACGATGTAGCCGATAAGTATAATGATAATAATGTACATAGAACAATTGAAATGCAACTGGCAGCAGTTGAGGGAAAACATGAGAAAACTCTGCTCGATACAGTTTATTCGCATATTAAGAAGCCGGGAAACGTAAATTTAAAATTGGTGATACTGTATGCTTTTCAACACAAAAAGCACTATTTCAGAAAGGTTACATTCCGTCAACGGAATTGTTTACGATTTCACGCGTGAAATTATCAAATCCTACTGTCTAACTACTTCAGGATCAAAACAAGAAACTAATATTTGCTGCATTCTATGTGGAAGAATTGAAACGAGCAAAATATACAAACTCTGGTTGAAAAAGTTCTGCGACGGAAAGGCGATAAAATCTACGTTAAGTGGCTTGGATTTTCAAATCAACATAATATTTATATAAATAAGTTATCGTAATATTTAGAAAAAATAAATATTTACAAATATAAAACATACTTGTTTCATATAATATAAAAAATATTTTCTATAATTTATAAAAATTTAAATTATTTATAACTAACCTGTCGTGAGCACTGTTTGTCAAATTGCCTGTTGATTCAACAGTCGCTGGAAATTGGCCGAAGGCCGAAATGTATCGCTAATTTAACGAACCGTGCTTACGACAGGTTAGTTATCAATAATTATATAATGGAGCATATAATACACACAATTAAAAAAATGTATATTGCAGATATAGTAACATAAATTGCTATTAATGTAGTTGGAATTAGAACTATAAACATTTCGTATATTCTCTTTTCGTCTTTGCCTTCCACCAAATTGAAATGGGCATTGTACGCTGCAGGAATCCAATCACTCGTGATCGATCTCTATTCTGCAACGTCTAGTTCAAATTTTATTCGAAAATGTATTAAAGCCGGTTGACATTTTTCAATTTCTATCATATTCAATGGTAATGAACAATAATAATCAGATGTTGATGTATTATATTGCGATATAAACATTTCTTGTTTCATAACCACATAATTAGTTTTGTGTTGCCTGAATCCATCTCCATCCTCACCGTACAGGATACTAAGCAGACAATTTGTTGTAAATGTCGGTAGATGCATATATATTTTATTTTGAAAAATTGCACTTTAAATTAATAAATTTTGCAGCAGAAACCATTCTTAATATGGTTTTAAAATGTTGAATTCTGTCACAAGTGTCTTATTTGCTTGGTATTGATCTGGTGACTGCTTTCGCACTTGTTTACAATCTGCGAAAAATCTTTCAATGAGAAATCTGTCAAATCATCTTTCAATCCTTTATAAATTTCGGATTCCTAACAATACCTCGACGCTGATTGAACTTGAACATCGAGGATGGCAATTTGAATTTTTATATCGTTTGCTGCACACGATGCTGCGATTATTTAATTCTGTCGGATTTCCTATCATCCACGTCCTAATGTAGTCCAACACTTCATCACTGTCAGCATCATCAGTAGCAGTAAATGTTTTTCTACTGAATGTAGACAACTCGAATAGAACTGATCGAATTTCAGGGTCGCGAACGCAATGAGTTGTAGATTTAGTAGCGGCGTATTCTCTTTGGGCGCTTGAAAAGTTCTTTGATGTAATGGAACCAGGTCTCCTCGTATTTCAATTTTTGCTGTTCTACCAATGCCTGCATTTGAAAATTGTATATTGTACCTGTCAAAAACGAATTTTAACACATTTTTATGCTTTGTTGCCCTTCAGCATCGCCTCTTCTCCGTTTTAGTTTCTTCACGCAGTTTGGACATTTGTAATAACTTTCTTTCGTCGTCTTCGTCGATGATGAGAGACACTTTTCAATATCAATGTATGTTTGACAGAAACCAAGGAATGCTGGTTGTGTAAAACAAATATTTCTTCTATCCTGTTTCTGTTCGACGCTAGTCAGCATTAGCGTTGGTATGAATCCGAGAGCAATACTTGGACCAGTTGAGACTTTAATCGATTTCGTTTTGTTTAAGTAAAGTTTTCGTTCACCCAAAAGTTCACTTTCATTTTTTATATTTTCCTCGTGTCGATTGTTAAGATCATTGCACACTACATCAATGCCAATATCTTCATAACCATCATCTGGTTGTTGCTGTTGTTGATATGGTAAAGGCAGCAACATTTGTTCCATCGCGATTTCACACTTTTTGTCTTACACGATATAAACTAGATCTACGAGCTACGACCACAGTAAAACTAGATATGAAAAGTGGAATTTCTGATTTTCTAACAATCATGCTTCCCACTCCTTATTCGATCATGTTGAAACCGCAATAATATCATTCGTTCCATATCACCGTACCCGTTTATTGTTATTCCGGATGTTTTCAAGGTTTTAAACGATTATGATATTCCACGAATTCTATTCATGTTAGTTCGTGTTGAAATCGAACAAGTATTCTCGCAAACGCTTTATTTTCCTATCTCTCATGTACCACTTCCTCGACTAGGCTCCCTCATATTCATTTGAAGTTTAAACAAGCACGCATGCTCATCGTTGTTTATTCGAGAAAATCCGAAATAATTCCGAAAAATAACAATTTTGAAGAACCGTTGATATATTTTGATGTAAGTTTCTATTTATAACACTACCGCTTTGTATATTTATCCGTAATACTATATTTGTCCTGTTTTTAAATTAAATTATTCGTGTAATTGTTCTGTGTACGTAGAAAGTGCACAATATCTCTCGCAATGTTTAGTCATTTTATCGAGTTCTCAACTAATGTATTCCTTCAAGCATATTATACAAAATATGTAATAAAATAAGATTTGTAATTGTTTTAGACAGAAGATGCATACATATCAAGATTATGGTAAATACTACAGACAGTTCCATCACCTCCGCAGACATAAAGATTATGTTTGTCGCGCGACAAATCGCGTCGCTTGCCCGCTCTGCGACACGATTTTCACGTGACAAGATAATTTAAAAAGACATCTAAAGAAATATCATGAAGCCACATTCTTTGCGACGAGTGCGGGGTGATGACAAGTTCTGGCACTGACTGCATTCATCATATGAAATCGCACCAAATTACTGGAAAGAAAAGACTAATAAATTTGCCATCAGGATTAATATCAGGAATGAAGATGAACCGTGCTTAGCGTGATCGATTTAGTCTATGTCCCGCACTATCACCCTCCTCAAGTTAGACGATGTTAATTTTCCGGTAATATTGATCGATATTAAGAAGTTTGAAGATATGAACGAGATCAGTGTGAATGCGTATGGTTTGGAAGAGGCCTCCGACCAAAACAACAAAAAGAGAGGGTATAATATCGTTGGTCTGATTTACTATTTAGCACTCAAATGCTAACGACACGTCAATTTACTACTTTTAGAAGACGACTCAAAATTGTACTTAGTTCAAACATGTCGCAATTGTTAAGTACTCAAATGTTGAGTCATCATTATACGAAATTTTTTTTTGATGGATGTTTAGTTTGTTTCGCCTCGCAGAAAAAACTTACCAACTATCAAGAACGCGATTATAATTATGTCTATACCGTTTTGCCCACTACATATTTAATAAAATTAAGTAATGTCTATGAAAAGCCAGGGAATATGTTAGAATTATCCGATTTTATAACATTATGCGCGTACCATTTGTAGTGTACGCTGATTTTGAGTCGTTACATAAACAGATTTCCACTTGTGCTCCTTCAGGTTCCACATCTCATACTTTTTGCACACATAAACGTTCTGCTTGTTCTTTTGCATATATCTTAATATGTAATTATAATGATTCATTGTCCACTTTTGAATCCTAGACCGGTCCCGATTGAGCTAAAGTGTTTGCTGAAAAATTAACACAGGATGCACAACGTTTATTTGTCCACCATATCCACCTTGTTCTGCTTGAAACCATTAACTTATGCCCAACAACTATCATATTTAACGACAAACACTTGCCATATTTGCTCGAAATTCCGGTATGTGAAAAGGTAAAGGATCATAATCATCTGATAGGCGAATGAGTTGGTCCGGCCTGCTCGAGATGTAATCTCAATTATAAAGAACCAAATTCCATCCCCGTTTTCTTTCATAATGTAAGTGCTTACGATACACAACTATTCATTAAAGATCTGACTGAACCAGGAGAAAAAAATCGATGTAATTGCTCAAACTACAGAGCATTACATATCGTTTTCGAAATCTTTTGTTGTGGGTTTCTACAACGACAGAAATAGACAAGAACGAGACAAGAACCACTTTTCGAAATCTGACGAATTTCAATGAAAATACGTAAAGGCATCTTTCCCTACGATTATCTCGAATCCTTTGGAAACTTAGAAGAACCCAATCTATCACCCAAGTGCTCGTTTAATAAGAATCTTAGACGATAACATCATAACATCAGATTCTGACTACCAACACGCATAATTAGTATGGTCGACGTTCAAGTGTAAAACGCTTGGAGACTATGCGACTACACTTGCGTACCGATGTTCTTGGTTTCGCTGATATTTTTGAAAATTTCCGATCCGTATATTATAATGCACATGTACTAGATCCTGCTTAATACTATACTGCACCCGGTTTATCACTTTCGACTGCTTGGAAAGTGTCAAAAATTAAATTAAAATTATTAACAGATGTTGATATGCTCCACTTTCTTAAACGTGCAATTCGTGGTGGCATATCAAGTTGTATACATCGACATGCATTAGCAAATAAAACACTCATTACCCATTCCGATTATTCCTATAATCCAGCTGACCCTAGATCCTATCTCGTATGGTTGGTCCCTATCTCAAGCGTTGCCATGTGGTTTTGAGTTTTATCGTCAGACGACATTGAATATTTTGATTTGTTACGTATAGCTTCAGAATCCAGTACAGATTATATACTAGAATTTATCGTAGACTATCCCCACACCTTGCACCTGACACCTGGCAGAAACTATGTTCCCGACTACATCCAAATTTCATCAAACTAAATTAATCGCCAATTTAATGAATCAAACCAATTATGTAGTGTATTATCGTAGTTTGAAACAGGCTGTGGAAAATGGCCTCAAAATTTCAAAAATTCAATCAGTCAAGATGGTTAGAACCTTATATCACACGCAATAAACCAATTGCGTCAGGCTCCGAGTTTCGAATTTGAAAAAGATTTCTACAAATTACTTAATAACGCCCTGTGTGGTAAGTCGATGGAGAATGTGGAGAAGCGGCAAGATATCTGGTTAGCCACAAGTTGGGAAGATCAAGGGCATAGAGTCTGAGCTCGCAGTATGATTGCGAAAATGAATTTCCGTAATATTTCTATATTCTCAGAAACTCTTTGACTATTCATAAGCAGCGTCTTAAACTCATCTACGACAAACCAATCTATGTTGGGTTCGCCGTTCTTGACTTGTAAATATTGCCGCCCATGTATCATATCTTTTATAAATACTTGAAGCCAGCATATGATAGCAATGTTAAATTATGATATATGGATACAGATTCCTTTACCTTAAACATTCAAACCGATAATCTACATAACGAGCTAAAATTAAATTTAACCAAATTCGATACTTTCCATTACTCTCCTTCTAATCCCTTGCAGATTACACTTCAAAATGAAGCGCTTCGATTCCGCACTGTCTAAGTATGAATACGGCGGTAGACACTTGTACTAATTCATCGGGTTGCGATCGAAAATGTACTGCCATCTTACCAAAACGTCTTTGACGAAACGCGTTAAAGGTGTCAAGAAATCTGTGGTGCAGAAAACGATCACAGCCGATGATTTTAGACCTTGCTTATTCGATCATACTCTTGTTTATCGGTTGTAACTAAAGTTTAGATCTATTAATCATCATTTATACACATTTATACACAGAATAAATTTTCCCTGTCGCTGTTTTACGACAAATGAAGAATGGAAGAAATTGGCCGGGGTGGTGTGACAACTTTGGCTTGGGACCACTTCTCTTATGTCTGAGAAGAACGAATAAGTGAGTGTATGTGTATAGTTTTTGACTACACTTTTATCACGTTTTCAAAATTTCTGTCACTTCTTTCCATTTGTTACAGCGATTCGAATAGTGTGGAGTACATTTATATCTTATTTCATATTTATATATCCATCTCTAAATTTTCCTTATTTATAATGAAGCTCTATGTTTCTAAACTAGCCTTAAAGCTTAATTATTTAGTATATTGTTTAATCTTTTATATTGTACATTGTAAAGTTATTAGTAGTTGTATTGTCTCTTACTTAATCCTTTTTATATTCAATTATTTATACTTATTTAATCCCATATATTTATTTTTAAACAAAATTATTGTCTATGTAAATATGTATTATTGTTGCAAAAATAAAAAATAATATTAAAAAACACTTCCTTTTATTTCCATTTTACTAAGTAAATACGTCTTCATTTGACTAAGATCAGATGAGTTATTAAATGATGCAAGTGCGTTCTTATGTTCAACTGGTTTCATTGCAAGTGTAGAGTTAATAAGAAAATTTAGTTTTATTTCAATTTAAATCTAGTGACTTTTAAAAATCTAGTTAAAAATACACACTGAGGCGCGCTCCCGTCGCGTCTTGTTTAACAAAAAATAAATTTCGCGATAGTCAGCCATCAGCTATTCAAAATTTCATATCTCGTGAAAAAAAATCAAATTTCGGGCTAAAAATTCTAATTTCGCGCATTACAGTAGTGTAATGGTACAACTGCTGTAATGTAAGTACATTAATTGTAATATTCTGTTAGGGTTCAGTTTACTGATGAGTAAACGCCATTATTTTTATTGAAATATTATTGCGTAATATTTTAACATGGTTAACAATTTTAGTTCATTTTGCATGGCGATATTTATCTATATGAACGAACATTTTATTTAATTGCAGGGAGGCATTTCTGAAACGTAATAATACATTTTTTATTTAAGTTGAAATGATTCTTTAATTTTTCGGCCTGAACTATAGTCTATCGGCCATCGCTATGGGTTGGCGTTACCATTAGTTATTTAGCCACTGGAGGCATGATTAAATCTGAAATATATGTCCACCTTAGTAACAGTACGGTCTACTATTTTACTTTAATTCAATTGAGATAATAAGGGAATTATAATTTGAACTCCATGACTCAATACTTAAAATAATAACATTGTTAGAAGTAGAAAAACCAAAGCAAGTATTAAAATAAAGTGCATTTGTCTAATGTAATCAAAGTTCTTAATACTTCTAAGGTGAGAGCAGGAAGGCTACGCTAGCCCATTCAAATCTTTCGTTCTTACCAAGGCACGTCGGAGAGTAACCCTCTTGGGCAAAACAGAACGTGACAATATGGAACTTTACACTAAAATGAATCGCAAGAAATAAAGTTTTTACTTGAAAAAAGAAAAAGAAGACTGCACTAAATTGATCCCCAAACTTTATTTTCCTTAATTTAAGATATGAAATGCAAAATTTTTAGCAAATACTATCAATCAGGAAACTGTTATTGGCATAAAAACAAAACAATAGCTGTATAAATTAAAATTACAAATAAGGAGACACAAAAACATGAAATCTATCCTCTGTCCTACTTCTGTCTTCAAAGGAATAAGGAATAATTCCGTTTGTTTTATCTCATTAATGGCCTTACCTCTTTCTTCTTTTCTTAAGAATCTTTCCATTATCATCTTTTCATTCCTTATCCCCTATTATCCTCTTTTACCATTTATCCCTTTTCTATAACACAGTGTTATATTAACCAACAAGCACATTCCTGCCTTACTCCAGTTCATTCCCATATATGTATTCACCCAATGCTTCCACCTTTCTTCATCTCTCTCTTATATCCTACATATCTTGTCACTCTTATCCATACAGTATCTATTTCCCCTTGTATCGGAACCATATCTAAATCGCCCAATCAGTTTTCTTATTTCCCAACCATTTTTTTATTTTCTGTTACGTCTATCATTCCTGGATCTGTTCCATCTTTCTTTCACCTCAATATCATTCATCTTTGTCACAACTTCATTTACAGCTATCACATATTTTCTCGAGCCATTTTTCCACAGATCATACAATTCTTTTATATACATTCCTCCCAATAATTCAAACAGGTACCCCTTTCTTCACCCTGCAGACTTTTCAGAGAAACGATGTTCATCAATCTCAAACTATCGTCCACCATAATATTTTTTTCATACTTCATTAACTTCTTTATTAAAAATTTATACTTCCTACTTTCCTGCAAAAATATCGCACTCGGTATTGACTTTTCCACTCCAATTTTTCTCCTCAATATTCCACACATGACTCTTTCCATCTCCTATCTTTCATTTACACCTATGTTAATTCTCAAACTCACCGAATCCCAATTATTTTCCTACATACATTTTACCCTTTTCATTGCTACTCTTGCTTTTTTCACTGTCAACCTTGCACGTTCGTTGCAATTTCCAGTAAAATTTAACGTAGAAACTGTATTCTTATACATTTTCACAATTTCAACCATTTCCTCATAAATCAAACTTTTTCGCTGTTCCTCCCACCTCCCTTGTTACACACCATCACTTTGTTTTTTCCACATTGTTTTTTTCACTTGTAAACCTTTTTCCTCCATGTACTTAGTTACATGGAGTTCTTTTTTGGTATGTTCTTATTAGGGTTTCTGCATTCATGTGTGTGTCCAGTCCCTAATATTTTTCATCCAGGACAATTGTCTTCTGCCTGGGCCTCGTTTTCCTTCTATTTTTCCT
>WYDF02029611.1:0-12862 GCA_009867245.2 Adranes taylori
GTTAACTAATTTACTATGATTAATTGATTGATTAATATATATTAGATTACATTTAATTATACGTATTATATTTCTTTGATTAATTAGATTAGTCAATTTAGATATATTGCTAGAGGATTTCTCATTTAATTTATTATTTATTAAGGAATTGCTTATTGCTTAGTCCGATATCAGGTTTCAGATATATAGAAAAATGTATACCTACACATCTCTGATATGAGGACGTCCCTGACGAAAAGAGCGCCGTCGTACTTTAGTTTATACAAAAGACAAAGTGTACACGCCACTCCAAACTGTTTTTAATGTCGGCTAATCAATTTGATTAGCAGGGTCCTAAGCGGCTCTATTACCAACGTCTAATATAAATTATATAAGTGATATTTACTTCTGGGTGTACGCGATTGTTTTTCTCTAGATAATTTAGATTTAAATAATGAAAAATTATATCAGTCAAGTTCTGTTTAATTTATCGATTTCTCATTAAAGCTGATTGAAATTTTCTGTCAAATTATCAATTGTCTTAAATAAAACAAAATATTTTCAAAAATAAATTGACTAAAATATATTATATCTTAGAAAACCAAAAAGCGCAATTTCAACATGAAAGCAATTTCTAGATTTTATGATGTAACCAATAAAATAGTTTATTTCTTTGTTGACGCTAAATATAGTTAGTATAGTTAACTAACCAACGGTTGTCAAGCAGTTACTGTGTCAATTGTGAGTGGCACCTACATATTCAGATGGTGGTTTAAGTAGTAATAAGAAGTCTGAAATGTTTCAACAAAAACATGATCGTATGGAACTAATAATAAAACAGGATATGGAAAATGTTGTATTTCTATGAAATTGACATATTGCAAACAACACTTCTCTTTGTGCTTTTTATACGAGTTAAAGAAACTTTTGATCAAATAAACATTGTAACCGCTGTAATTGAGACAACTAGCGGTTGTAATACGAAATTCCAAGGCAGACTGCTGTAAAATACCATTTTGAACGCCTACGGCGTTAAGTTAGGTTGGGTTATGTTTAGTATAGCTCAAACTGGCATGTGTATCGTATCGTTCAACTGATCTTGCTGGAAATGTGAGATGAATAAGTAAAATATTTGTAAAATATATTGTTCCTTGTCACATTACTTTTGAATAAATTTTATATCTTTGAGTTTGGGGCTCATTACGTTCTCGTCCATTATTGAGATTACCTGATGTCTTAATATTTTACAAATTGCTTACCAGTTTAGTACCTTGAGAAGGCTAGAGAGCGGTATCCACTTAGCGTATAATGTAATGATTATAACTCCTACAAGTATTGCCAGACTAAAGTAGTTGTGTTGTGAAATTTCAGAAGGCTGAAATTCAATGTATTTCATCAAATTATGCTTGTCTCATGTGCTATACTTAAATTCTGTGTAGGTAAATTGCTTTGTATTATTAGGAATTTAATCCGTGAGTTAAAATTTTCCATTATTAATTGGTTACGAAATTTAAAGTTTATTTGGCTCTCGCTTGAACTGCTATGAAAAACCGACTTTGCAGAAGAGGATGCAGAAGACGTATGATATAGTGTAGAATAGACCGTGAACTTCTTAGTGTAGATGTACGCGCCAGAGCACGTTGAAATTATTTATTAAACTGAGTTGTTCCATGAAAAAATAATTTACTTCGAGGGATGAAAAATAGACAGATTGAGTAACTCGGACTGTTTGATTAGCTGAGTTAGTACTCAAGTTAAGAAGATCATTGTATCTGAAAAACTTTCAGAATAGAAAATTTACTTAAGCGTTTTAAAGTATTATAGCTTCATGCTACTATAGTACTTTTGACGAACAAATAGACGAACTAACATATGTGATCCACGCGTGATTGCCTCGCGTTTATTGCATGTCTTAATCTTATTGGCATATGAAATATCATAGGCCGAGCCAAAGGACAATAACAATCGACGGAATGCTTTCGCAGTTGTCATTCAATATCTGCAGTATCCTATCGCTCAGGCGTAGAGATATTTTATATTTAAGTTAACTAAACCTGTGACAATAATAATTTTTTGTAAAAATATATATAAGTTTTCATCTACAGGTGATACTAACAATTCTAACCATCAATTTGATCAAGAATATTTGGTGGTCTCTAAATATACACGATTATTCACGCTGTTGAAAATTACCTGGATTGAGCAAATAATGATTTGGAAGAACTGCCAACACTAACTTCAGTATAAACTACAGTGAACTGAAGTATAAATTTTTATAATTTATAGTTATATTGATATCGTCTTCTACACATTTAATGACATCTTTGTTCACATTGAATAATTGTTTGTTTTTTATTTTACGTGTAGTTTAGCTTCTATTTACACCGTTTCTGTTTCGGATTTTACCCCACGTCAAGCATGTACGTGTTTAATTTTTATGTATCGACCTGATATTATGCTACAGGCACTGTACCCAAAATTGATGTATTTTGTCATTGTACCGAAGTCGTTTGATAGAGGACTTTGAAGAAAATTGGCCGGCATACATACTTCAGAAATAATTCGTTATAAATCGATATCGTGTAATTATTAAAATAACAGTTATATTCATATCGTGTCGTACAAATATAAACAAATTGATAACTCTATGTATCAGTGGTTTATTCAAGCCCAAAGTCCCATTACATTGACCAAGGTAGGTGACATTAACGAAAAACTAAATGACGACCCAAACTTCAAAGCAAGCGTGGGATGGCTTGATTAGTTTAAATTTTGTCACGGCATTCGACAAGTTGATATTAGTGGAGGGAAACTCGGTGCAACTAGTGCAGTTGTAGCTTAAAGGCCAATTTAATTTAAAAATATCTGCTCTTCACCTCGACAGGGAACAAGTGTACAACTGTGATGAAACCGGGTTCAATTTGAAAGTTTTACCCCAAAAGACACTGGCATCATTTTCGGAAAAAAACCATCCCCAAGGTTTAAAGTCCAAAACGATCAGGCAATTGTCTGTGCAAAATCTCAACAATCAGGCGCATGAGAAAATTTTGAAGTTTAAAGCAAGTATCTATACCTCAAGTTAGAGCTCATCTCGCCGGAAACCAGTTGCCAAAGGAAGCACTGCTGCTTATGGACAATGTTCGGACACAGCCCTTTGGTGAACTGAAAAGTGATGACGGCAAGATAATATGCCTCTTCCTCCTAGCAAATATCCAAACAATTATCCAACCTATCGACCAGAGCATAATTGAGAATATGAAATGCGGGTACAGAAAAGATTTTATCGAAAGTTTGTTGTCATCTGACGATGTCATGACTGTTTCAGAATTTAAAAAAACGTCAAACGCGAAATTTCTGTGTTTCTGTTATCCGTCTATTCGGTTAACCGTCGCAGTCCCAGTCCCGAAGATGACGGCTAATCAAAGTTCTACTGTACATGATTTTATAAATTGTTATACGTTTTAGTTCATTGAACATATTACAGGTTCTATTAATAAATAAAGCTTCTGGGTGAATTAATAAAGAAATCCTCTGGTGGAAATATAATTTAAAAATTGTACATTTACATAATAGTTCTGTAGGGCAAATTAAATAAAACTGGCGTATCCTATAAATCGCCTACTCCATATATCACCTACCCTATAAATCGCCTATCATTAATTCTCTGGTTACCGCTTGACAGCGGCGCGGACAACTTTGCTGCCCACTTTACAGCGACCTTGGCTACTCTTGACTCACTTTTTCCTCGAATTTTCCAACCCGTTAATTCCCTGGTCCCAATATTTGCCTAAGCCGAGAACAGCTTTACAGTACGCTTTGGCGCGGCCTGTGGCCGTTTTTGACTTACTTTTTCCCCGCTGCCGATATGGAGTCATTTTTCCCCGTGTTTGTTTTGCACAAAATTGAGATCCCGGGGTCTTATACATGTTCCCCAAGTTTTATTTTTTCAACTCTCAGACGAACCCAGATATATAATGTAGTACAATAGCCGCTTTCAAATAAATGGATCGCAAAGTTTACAAAACAAAAAACACTCTGTACATATGGTAATTGTAATTTAAAAAAATGTTTCAAATAAAATTGAACGAGCTCTTGGTAGCCTATACAATAAGTTTATGGAAGTGTCCTATCTTTTATAGTTATTGCAAATATATCAAACAGTTTGTGACATTTTAAATGTGACAACAACGCTTTTTATACCATTTGCAGGAATCTCACTACTTTCATTCGACGCACAAAACAATATATTATATGCAAGCGAAATTTCAGTCTTCTAATTTAAAACTGAATTTCTCAATAAAAAATTATTTTGAACTACTCCCAAAGTTATAATGTGCACCCGCTACCGATAACATTGATTCAATTGTAAAAGCATAGTCTATTTGTCTCATACAACCTAAACTAAGTTTTCCTGTATCTTTGCATATATATGCTACTATGTAGACCTTACATGTATATAATATGATTGTTGATTATCGGTTTCCATGGCAACAAGTTGAGAAATTTTAAGATATTAAGAGTCATATATTGGAAACGATAATAGTTAGATTCCTGTTGTGTGATATCATTTTAAATAGAATTGCAAGTGCTATTAAAGAATATAAAAATATACAGGGTCAAAAATAGATATGCTATCAAACAGTATAAAAAGTTTTTTGATAATTTTATTTTTGATCAAAATCGGTTAAGTATATTCAGTTGTTCACATCGGCAGAATTGAAGTCTTTACACTTTAGACTTACATACCCTTCCCAAGATTAAGCGAATTTAAAAATATGGAATGCCATATCACCGATGTAATTCGATATGCCATTGTTTTGAACATGCTTAATCCCTTAAATATTAATGGATTTATCGATACAATAAATTAAAAAAAAAATACCGTGAAAATTTTCGAGAAAATGGACCGCAAAATTATCAAAAAAACAAACTCTCTGGATATATGTTAAATTGTGATATTACAAAAAAATGTTTCAAATAAAATTGAAAGGCCCTTAGGTGGCCTATAAAATAATGTTCATTTGAATGTCCTATCTTTTAAAATTTCTGAGATGTATTGAAAAATATTTTGAAATTTTGAACGTGTCAACGTTGCGACTGAGATATCGGGCTTTGTTTTATTCGATTCGGGGCAGTACATGTTTGAAAAATTTCAGTCTCCTAGTTTTGAATTAAAACAATAGCACATTTCCGCCATATTGTATTTATAAAAAATGTATGAAAAAATTACTGTTGCGGAACACTAGTGTGCACCTGTCAAATTTCATCGAGATCGGCCCGATAGGTTAGGAGCAATTTTACAACATCCATCCATACGTACATACAGACAATGAAAAATTCATCTTTCTTTTAATTTTTTTCACCAAGAGAAAATATTTCTTTTTATGGCACATTGTTCCTTATAACACCCTCTTTAAATTGCATATAAACTGTTTGCAGTGATTTGAATACAAAAGACGTACGAAAGTGAAATAGAGACGTATTAAAGATTGTCAAAACATGAATCCTATATATTTCTTATATCTGTACGTACTTCGTACGTATACTGTATATCAAAGATAAAAACATGTATTATAATTTAATATATAAGACTGATAAATTGTATAATATTGGAGAATTCTGATTTAGATTTTATGCAGTGTGTTTATCCTATTTGATACCCGCTGTCCTAAAAAAATTACTCCACTATTGCCAGTACTTAGTATTACTAAGAACGGTAAAAACGCATAAATATCATCATCGAGCGAACAAGGTGGATAAAGCAATTACAAAGCTATACAGTTGATCACCTGCCTAATGCAAAAAACATTTGACAAAACGTGTTATGTTAAAATTTATGTAACAGATTTGGCTTAAGGTTTGCTATGTTATTTTGTTACATTTTTTAACAATACGTAATCATTTCCAAGAGTAATTACTATTTCCTTGCAATAAAAATTCTAGAACAGTTAAATTGGATGAAGATTGCCTCGTAGAACTCATGTTCGTTCAATAGAAAATATTGTTAGTTTCGGCTCGACTGCACCACGAACAAATTTCATTCGCCAATATTACACTCCGAGGCGGTTGGCAGGCGGCGAATGCTTCTTTCATACTACTTCACAAGCCCGATATAGCTAGAAGATTGAACGTTAGTCCAAATGACGATAATTCGGGACGCATTTTCACAAACAATTTGATACTAGTGTTTAGTGCCACAAGCATCGCATTAGAGTGCCTAATGCAGCAGAGTCTAGATTATGTCGTAATAAAGCCAACGATAAAATGCTTATTGTTTTCGTTGTAACTGAGGAATATTAATCCAATGTTTTAAACCTGCTAGTAAATAACAATTTTGTGTTTATTACGATTTATCAACAAAATTAATAAAATATATGTGTAACCTGATTAATACAATATGGGATTGCGTTATTAGAAATAACAAGATCAATCGGAAATGAAAGGGATAAAACTTTACAGCTTCAAATTTTCATCTTTCAGCCATATTCATATTGCCATTTTTAACTTCGGAACTGAGTAGATTTCATTTCAGTTTTCTCTTGTCACTCTGAAAATTCAGTTATTTCGTCAGGACGTCTTTGTATTATGGTCGCACTAGATAGATAGATAGATAGATAGATAGATAGATAGATAGAGAGCTAGATAGATAGATAGATAGATAGATAGATAGATAGATAGATAGATAGATAGATAGATAGATAAAAGCTTTATTGACATAAACTACAAAACCAAACATAATTCAAAACAGAAACCAAATAAACATCAAATATTACAACTTAACATAATATATTCTTATTAAAGGACATCGGCAGAAGGCAAGGCTTTTAATTACTTCATTACTCTCTTCTCATTCCCTAACAATTTCTTCCCTTTACACTCTTTTGTTTATTTCCTCCAAAATTCTCTTCATTAATTATATACCCTTTCCCTCCATCCCTAAGCTTAGCCTCCAGTTATCACGTAATTGCCTTTCTCTCTGCAACTATCCTATCCCATCACATTCCTTCACCCAGTGGCTCCACCTTTCCTGTTCTCTATCACATATTCTACACACTCTTTCTTGTTAATTCGCCCAAAGTTTATTTACCCCCTCTTCATTCCCAGATCTAAACCTCGCAATCAATATTTTTCACACATACTTAAATCTGATAGCAAATACTCACAAATTCCATCTTCATTTATTATCCATCTATATCTATTATTATATCTACTAATTTCAATTTTGCTTTCCCTTTCTTGCCTATCTACATCCTTTTTAAACTAGATATAAAATTGGATGTATGCGGAACGCTGTAGGAGTAGTACCTTCGCAGAGAGACGCCTACATCCGGGAGATACCGAAGGTAGTCTCAATGTACTGGTCTCCAAGAATTCCCCGTGTTATCAAACATACTGCAACACTAGAATTACAACTTCGAATGTACGTAGCTTATATATCACTGGGAAGCTTGCCAACTTACTGCTTCCCGACTGCGGATTAAGGTCTTAGAACTGAGTGAAGTCAGATGGTCTGGTACAGGCTCTGTTACAACGCAGCATGGGGTCCTGTATTATTGTGGAGGAGATGACGATGAACATCAGTATGGCGTTGGTATACTTATCTTTGCCGAACTGGAGAAGACTGTGAATGCTGACAGGCTGGAGGTCAGATTAAAGGAAGTTTCTGGAGCAACTGGAATCGAAACTAAGTGGATAGCGATAAAGATGGCCCTGATAGATAATGAAGAACAAGATATGGGTTTCGCGCGCTCTGACAAGAAACAACAACGGATAACGATCGAAATTCTGCAGCTTATAGAAGAGAGAAGGAAGCAAAGCAGTCGAGCAGTCGAAGATAGCAGTCGATACAAGGAATTAAACAGAATAGTGAGAGTAGCATGTCGAATAGCAAAGAAGATATGGTTGATGCAGCGAACTAGAAGCCCTCCAGGCCAAACATGATTTCCTTGATATTCACAAAAAATGAAAGAACTAACAAACCGTCATCGTAAACAGTACCGAACCGAATTAAAAGATTACAGTAACAAAATCTTAATAGCCGTAGAGGTAAAGCTAAAAAGATGGAAAGAATATGCTGAGAATCTGTTTTATGACGCAAAGCCAGAAAAACAACCAGAAAAATCAACGAGGACAGCCCGGAAAATACAAAGAATGAGGTGCCAAAGACGATTAAAATTCAGATGAACCGAAAAGCTATAAGCTCATACCTATGGGACAAAATGTATGGAGAGACTTTAAAGTTGATCATTAAAACCGATGGTACAGGTATGCAACTTCTCACGGACTTGTGTAGTGACATATATAAAGATAGAATGATACCAATTGGTTGAAGTCTGTATTTGTAAAAATTTGGACTGCAGTTTACTGGCACCTGTATTTGTCATCTTACACAAAAAAAAACCAATGCCTCCCATTGTAATGCCTCCCATCTCAGCATTAGCATCATGTCCCTGGAGCTGAAAGTGTTCTAATTTATTATTCACACCCGCTTATATGCTAAACTTGACAAGCAGGTCAGCGGATACACAGTTCGGATTCAGAAATGGTGTAAACACTAGGAAAGCCACCTTTTCTTTAAACGTTCTCACACAACGCAGCAAAGACATGAATGTCTATATGTATGTGTTTTTTATTGATTATCGAAAGACAATTGATTATGTATCTCATCAAAAACTAGCTGAGACCCATAAATGCATCGGTGTACATGCAGGAGACCTGCGCAATATCACACAATTATACTGGAATCAAATAGCAGTAGTCAGAGTTGAAGAAAGCGCATCTGAGGAAGAGATGATAAGGAAAGGAGTCAGACAAGGGTGTGTCTTGTCACCGCTCCTCTTCACCATATATTCCGAGGCCGTGTTTAGTGAAGCACTTGAAGAAGTAGGAGAAGGTATTAAAATCAGTGGTATGTTAATAATAATATTCGGTAAGTTAATAATGTGATTAAGAATAAGTACCTTCCTTAAAATATCTTGGGATCCTAAAATATCTTGGGTATGAAGAGGTCGGCTCCAAGAAAGAAATCACGGATAGAACAAACTAGGAGTACATTCATAGAAATGGAGCATCTCTTTACGAATAGAGACCTGAATCTGCAAATATGCATACGTATGCCGCGATGTTATATATTTCCCATCCTTCTGTATAGAGTACAGAGTTGGACGCTTAGCTCATTGTTCAATAATCGTTTAGAAGCAAGCGAAATGTACCTGTAACAGGGAATGATAAAAATGTAATGGGTAGAAAGGAAAATCAATGAACAGATAGGTACTCATGAGGATGGGAAAGAACAGAGAACTGTTAAGAACCGTACAGCAGCGGAAGCCTCAATACATCGGGCATATCATGAAAGGCCAGCGCTACATAATTCTGCAACTCCTTATAGAAGGAAAGATTGCGGGAAAATGGTCGGCAGGGAGAAGACAGAACTCATTAAAGGAGTTAAGGCATTGGTACAACAAAACAGCAACAGAGACATTTCGGGCAGCGGTGCCACTGGAAAAAAATAAAAATGTAAATAAAAACGAGAAAAACTCCAGAGGTATACGATACGCTCCATAATACTTAGCTTGATATTTAGATACTTACATTTTCATTGTAAATATTTGATGGTAATTTATAACTGATTAACTTATTCTTGACTATGGCGCTACATTAAACAAATCACTCGTAAGGCTGCGATAATCGCTCGCTGACCAAAAAATAGATATGATCACATAATTACAAATTATGATTTCGAGATGCGCGAAGTTGTTCGAGAGAACTCAGAATTGCGTCTTGTCGATAATAGTTTTTATATGCGAATTTAAGATGTGATCCACTCCTTTTGAATCGTACGTGGTGGTAGTAGTTCTACGTGATAAAAATTCGGGAAGCATTGAACCGGAACGTTGAAGCATCGAACCTAAGAGTATATATAAAGAAAATTGGCCATCACACTACCGAAGTACAGTGTAGGCTGTATCTGGAGAAAAGCGAGGTAGCTTCATATATCCTATGTGAGTGTGAAGTTTTGGCATCCAGCAGCAACTAAAGTTGAACTTTGGAGCAACTAAAGTTAAATCTGTATTCGTACAAAAACGCTCTCGACAGGAAATATTGAAACTCGTACAAGACGCATAATTTATCTCGACATTAATGGCCTTTTTTTCTATAACCATCTACTGCATCGAATACAGAAGGCATTTCTTTGTTCTGTCGACTTTCTGCGTTCTCTTTCTATTTGGCGATATATTTTTTTAGCGAATTAAATTCATTTTTCGGTTTATATTAAAGTACTTCTTAATAAATGATTACGAAATAATTCCGTAAATTAACTTATATCAAATTATTTAACCGATAACACTTTTTAGATAAAATTCTTATTACATTTAACTTTTAATCCTCATCCTCATGCTGCTAATTATCGTTTTTAGAATTGCCACAATTTTTGATTTGTCTAGTTTTTTTCTCTTCATTGCTCTACTATTTTTGTACTAATTTTTCGTACCAGTAAAAAAATTATACAAGTCAATTTAAGAGATTATTGTAAATATCGTTTGATATCTTATGTACAGTCGCTAGATTTATACCCTGCATAAGATGTTTTAAGATAGAAAAGTGTCATCGTCGAATGTGTAGTAAGTGCCTTTCTATTGTGCGACAGATGGCGACATATGGCATGGAAGTAAAGTGAAAGAATCAATTGTCTGTAAAATTTTCTCAAAGCGTTTTCTTCTCATCTAAAAATCATCAGATATATGTTGTTCAAATATTTACTTTTATTCTAAAAATCTATTATTAAGGAATAAAAACAATTATTATAACAATTACTTTGATATTAGTTGAATCATTTTTGTGACAGATTCCCATGCGATGCTGCTAATTGGAAGTCCAAGTGATTGTCACAGTTGGCGCAAACAAAAATCTTATTACTTCAGAATTTACTATCTTCCGGACACGTGATTCTCGGAGTCCAGGTCCGTTTAACGTGAGATCGCACGCTGGAACTCTTCTTATTGTTCCACCGGTCGTCAGTGGCTTACTGAGAGCAAGAGTAGCTATGAGTACGCGACTCGTCCAGGTGATCATGTTCTTGCGGACATATGAAAAAGATTCTAATTGCTAATTAAAAAACAGCATTAACAATTTTAAAAAACAAAGTTTAGTCGTCTTCATAGGCAATATAAACAATGAAAGAAATATAAGTGCACAACTAAATGTCAATAATCGAATGTTAAATGAAATCAGTACCACATTAAGGGCAGCTAACAAATTAACAGTAGCGCTTAAGATATAAACCTGACAATATAAAATCGGTGAATGTAAAGTAGTGAAAATGTGTGCAAATAATAATAACAAAACAGTAATAATGCGGAAAGTATGTACCAAAAGTTAATAATCCAACGGGAAGGCGGGGGTGAATCTAAATACACGGTATGAATAGCGGACAAGGTAAGAATTTTAGGAGTCCACTATAGGTCACTAACTCCCCGCCTAAGGTAGGTGCCACGCTAACCCCGGCTAACATAGGTTAGGGTTATACACTCTAGTTGGTAATACAGTAATACAGTTGGTAAAACACAATAATACCGCGCCTAAGGTAGGTATTACCGCTATCGAGCGACTAAAACTACTAATTCCGACTAACGTAGGTTAGAAGTATACACTTCAGTGAGTAGTGTGGAAAGGAATCACTGTAATCACCTAACGTGTGTTTTACCGATAGTAAATAACTGAAACCAACCCCGGCTAACGTAGATTAGGCTGATGCACTGCAGTGATATAGGAAATAGGGTGGTGGTGAAGTAGACAGGGAAATAAAGCTATTGCTTACCAAACACATTATTTATTGGGCGGCTGTCGCTCTGCTTACTGTGTCAGCATTGTGCTGATTTAGCTGGTGGCTCTACTCGATGCTGGTGCTAGACATCTTGATTTCGAGTACGCATAGTTGGAACTAAATTATTATACTAAAATCTGGGTATTTATAAGCCTGAGCCGTTACTCAACTTTTGCTCTGTATACGGATCAGCGTTTAGTCAACTACATGCCGTTTACTCCTTGATACGGCCTCCGTACACAAGTCTATACAAATTCCGGTATTAAATCCACCCTGTGTGATAGTTTCATTCCACCTGTGTGATGGTGGAATACCATTACCCTCTCGGGGGCAGTCAAACGTTACAGTAGAAACAGTTAACTAACACAGGAGCAGCGAGGAGCAACCAAACATATCATTTGTCGACGCGGTCTCTTACATCTTAAGCGTAGACACAGGTAACAGTGGAGCGACCAGACGGACCATATCCCACTCGCATTTCTACATATCTCTATCTTCCGTATACGAACATATTATTCATAGTTAGTGTACATGCGCTTAAACATAGGTAATATGTATGTAGTCAGGCGGTGCGCGGAACGCAAACTTGTTCGTATCTTAAAGCAATAAATTTGTTTAAATTAATTACCTGGCTTTTTCCAGCGTGGGTGTTTTACGTAATTTATTTATTTAATCGTTTTATTTTATTTCAGGTAACATGCTTTGTTACAACATTTATTAATATCAAAATATTCTGGTGACTTATTTTCGATTAACTAATAACTTTCAACTATGTAGTGCATATTAGTTTTCCTGTTAAATTAAATCCCTGTTAAATTAAATACCGTTAAATTAAATTGGAAAAGTTAATGCCTGCTATTATTTTATGATAATATATAATTAAAATTTAGATTGATTCTTTTATATATTATTATATATTATATATGCATATTTCTATATATGCATATATAATATATAATAATTTCTATATATGCATATATGCATTTCTATATATGCATATATGCATATTTCCAATTTCAATGTCAATGATGTTTCTATATATGAATGCATCTTCAATGC
>WYDF02029622.1:0-12861 GCA_009867245.2 Adranes taylori
GCAATTTTCGATGATTACCTGCTTAAACAACTATTATAATTAATTTCTGGTTGTGACATTGCAACGATATCTATTCCACCAACATGTTTAATTAGTGTTTGTAACAGTTTGCATCAACGTCATTTTAAAAATTATGTAAATGCAATAAATGTACATCGCGTTCCGTATTCTACAGAATTCGAATCTTCTCATGGAGAAAATTGTGATAATCTTAATTTTTGTACACGATTATGCTTTATAGCAATTTATAAACTATGTGACAATTACCTAATAGCATAATTCATTTAAAAGTGTGACATAATAAATAGCACAAAAAATATGATACAATAAGTAGCACAATTCATGGATTAGCCATGACTTAGATAATGCTATTCATTGTTAGTTGAATACATCGATCGTAGTAATTGCCAATCATCATTTTCTACCCTTTGATTTCCAAACTGTTATCTTACAAACACTTTTATTATTAGTTTTCACTTATTTTTCATATTTTTTCATTTATTGAATTTTGCACATACTGTAAATTTAGCTTGTTTTTCTATCAAGAAAGAAATTTTTGTTGCAGTGATCATTGTCAACAGTTTATCGTTGACTTAAACGAATGATCACTAATTGACGCAATTTCATATTCTTCATAAAATGTTATTTCCTTGTTGAAGTCAAAGCTACTAATCGAAAGATTTTGCGGTAAGATGTTTAACTAACACGATTTCAGTGGCTGTATAAAGATTGGATAGAGATGATCAACAGTTGAACTTTATTGAACGAAGTTATTCTTTTTAGAGAACATAAACAATAAGCGTAGATTTCTTAATCTTAAGCTGATAAGGGAAGTAGTTCAAATTGATCTTAATAGCTTACTGTCAAAATTTTTATCAATGATTTTCAATTAAATGGATTCGAAAGAACGCCGACGGTAAACAAATATAAGAAGAAGAAGAATTAAATGGAAAATGATTTCTTCAAACGAAGTTATAGATGTAGAAAGTTCCGAAATAAATCAACAATTTATTCAACGATTTCATATCTGTATACCAAGCAATGTGAGAGATACAACGAAGTTTCACGTATTAAAAGTAGAAGATCTTCCACCAGTGTATGGAGTACATTTTAAAGAGTATAATGTGCTATTATGTGTCAACGATTTAAAATTTTTCATGGAGATTTTAACATTGGCTAAAGAAAAAGTTGACTTTGTGCGAAAGCTAACGATTAAACCAGAAATTCAGCTTTGCCAAGATGAATTGATTGGAACAATTAATTATTTTAAAAGACAACGTGATGTGAACTCTGCATTTCAAAATTTAATTTTATACTCTGCTTTACATTATCACAGAGATACAATTATTAAGTATATGAAAGATGTTTTAAAAAATAATGTTGATATAGAATACACAACAGATATAGGATATATAATTTGTTTTACGACTAGAGAGAATAGCGAAGATGATCCAGTTTTCTCAACTACATGGCGATTATGGTGGAATTGTCGTGTATTTACATTTTTTGATTATATTAGTTTTGATTCTAATGCGGATAGCTCTTTTTACAAGCCTAACGTTAAGAAATTAATGGAGAAAATGACTAAACCAAAATTAGACTTTGAAGAAAAACATAAATTATGGGCTGAATTGGTTACGATATTTCAAAATTGGTTATTAATCAATACAAAGTTGCCTTTAAATGAATCAATAGAGTTATCTGATAGTGATTCTGATGATGTTCGTGTTGTCGAAACACAATAAGGTATACTATTGCTTGGAACCTTGCTTTCATATCGGTACTTTGAAATCTTTATCATTATAAGTTTAACAAGCAGTCACTATAAAACCAACTATCCAATATAAAAAGAGAACATGTTTGTTTGCACATTTCGCACTTATACATTTCGTTAAGTTTGTTTGCATAAATGTTATCAGTGGTTATTTAAATTTGTCCTTTTATTTAGCCGAATTTATAATGGCGCTTTATTTACTATTTTAAGTTATTTTATTAAATTTTATTTTAAACTAATTTATAATTAGAAGAGTTGTATATTTTCAGAATGTTATTTTTTAAGTGATTCATTAGTTTATAGAAGAAAATAGCATTGATTTAAATACTGTATAATTTGTAAAAAATAAAATACGTAATCCTTTTGTGAAATATTTTTTAGTATAAGTATAACAAAACGAAAATTGTGGATATTTTTAAAGAGAATAAAAGATTATTCAAATATTGCTTTTATTCTGAGATCAGAACTTAAAGAATCCGCTAATTTAATAGCATAAGCCTTTCGTTTTAATTTACAATCAGATATTGTCGCATTTTTTTAACGGCAATTGTGTCTGTTTTCTTATTAATAGACAAATGTATTATTTTTGGTTTTCATGTTAGGTCGGGGTTAATGTCCGCAGTCTCAGTACAAAATCTCGCGGGATACGGGTTTTTGAGGTGGATGTCTGCGTCTTGCATATTTTTTTAATTTCTTGGTATTCAATGTGAGCGTGAGTGGGTCAAGCTTATTTTTATTGCTTTCACTAATATTTTTTTCAGTTTTAACCCATAATTTTTATAATTAAGAGCATCGTTCTGAAATACTTTAAAATAAAAGGACATATTAAGTGCGTAAAAAATCATGCTTATTTTAAGTTTAGTTTGTTGCATGTGAACGAAAATGTCACTTCTTATGGTCTATTAAAATGGGGCGAAAGATCCGCAATCTCAATGAGACAAACGTCCGAGTGCAGATTTTTGCTCCAGAGTTAAAAAATTTGTGTATTAAATTATTATTAATGTAATTTTCACTGTCGTTTTAGAGGAGAAAAGAACAAGAAATTAAAGAGCGCTGTAAAGTCCTTGAATCGCAATTTTTTGTTATTCAATAATAATTCATTGTTACGAGGATTTACCAAAGATCATCTAACTACAGCTAAATTTATGTAACCAAACTATTTCGAAATGTATAGCTACGACATAATAAAACATAATTGTAGATTTTTGTCCAGATCTGCGCTCTGGTTGATTGTTATTTCAAATGCAAATTGCTAAAGAGACTATTGGGCCACAAGGAATTTGAGAATAGATTTTGTTTAAAATTCAATAATTTTTTATTGCTATATAAATATTTATTTTCTCATAATATTTAATATATTTCTTATACACTGGTTCTTAAACAAGCAATCTTAATATAGTAACTATACTTAAAATATTTGTGTAGTGTCGAGGTGAATGAGCAATGATGAACTCGAACTATAATATAAAGGGATTTTTCTAACGATAATAAAGATGACGATAAAATCAGTAATGATTTTGGAAATAGTTTTGTGTAGGAAGAGGTGGCATCGGCATATTCATAGCTCCAGTCGGATAAGGCACAGTTCCCGGATGAAGAGCGGGCGTAGGATAACTTGGATAATAGCTGCTATTTAGGCTCACTGGAGGCGCATTTATATAATTACCTGCTGAAAAATATCAAAAATTTCAGAATAATTTATATTAGAACAGTATCTTAATAAATATGTCACATAAATACATAAAGAACAAAATCTAACTTCTTTCATACGAAATATCGAAATGAAAAATCTGCTTTTTTCATACGAAATGAGCGAAAAGATATCACTAAATATTTCAAATATTTTGATTAATCTTAGTTTGAGATGTTTTTCATAAACTATATTAAAGTGTTAAATATTGTTTAAAAAAATAAGTCAAAAAAGATTCAGAAACAAAAAGGACACCAAACAATAATGCTGTGGGATTTCAAAAATACAGAAAATACAATTTATCGTTTACGAAATCAGCAAACAAGAAGAATGATAAGCACTTTAGATCGGTACTTTAGATAAAAATTAGATTCACCACACAGAACAATTGTTTAGGAAAAGGAACAAATTTGGACACAATGCAATATTTTTTCTTTAAGAGTCCTTACGTATAAAAGAACGTATCTTATTGGTAGAAACTTTTCACTTCCTAAAGATTTAAAATTGCATCTTCTCAGCTAATTTGGCAAATTTTGAAGTTCCGCCACTGATCTTATGATATCGTTTTTCCAGATTCTCCAGCAGAATCTTTCGATTCCTCTTATTTTTCATGTTTTTTCTTGCATCTACATATTTTCTAACTTTCTCCACACCCACCAACCGTATCTTCGAAGATCCTGCACAAGGCCGACGTCAAAGGGGAATGCTAAGATCAATGAACCAACCGTCAATCGTACCGAGTCAATCTCATCGATGATACAACCTCACCGACTACTCAAACGTATCACGAATCAATCGCACTACAAGTCAGATCGTCTCCATTTGCAAACACCCACGCATTCTCTCCATTTCATCTTCGATTCATGTAGAGGCTGGACGATTCACACATCATCAATTTTTCAGAAGATCATTTATATCAAACATCTTTTTCATATTTAGTTTGTTAAAATCTTATCTTTGCTTTTTCTAATGGAAAGAAGACGTCCTAAAAATGTTGCTTCGTAATTAAATTCAAAATAAATCTAGTCATTTAACGAGCCATATCATTTATTATAAATATTAAGACAATAAAAACCAAGTTTAAGCAAGCTCATAAACAAAAAAAAATGCTTGTCGCCTCGAAATATATGTTTTATTGCGATACAAATTCACAATATATATAGCTTCATATTATAATGGGCCGGACTTGAAAAGTCAGCCCGACTAGACAAAGTATAAATATCTAGTGTTTCAAGCATGAGTATTTATGTTAGAGAAACTTAATATAGTCATAGATATAAAATAACACACATAATGTTATAAAAACAGCTAGAATCTAATACACTAGGCCTATAATTTTTTAGGATCACCTTTCTTAAATAACGGACACCAAAACTATTTTTAGTACGCCGGGAAAAACGACTGCAGAATTCCACAAGAAGTTTTATGTTTTAACTTTTTAATAACGCTGGTAATGTCCAAATGTCTGGGAAAAATAGGCTGGATAAACAAAATGGATCAGTCTCGCTAGAGAAATATAACTTAGAATCATCAATATTTAAAAAAGTAATATTAAGTGAAACAGTCGTTTAATCAATTACAAACATCATTATCTCCGAGAAGATTGGCTTCTGATAATTTTGGAACTGGAAGAGATCTACTTAATTTATTTTTACCTTTTAGCTTATTGATAATATTCCAAATAGATTTATTCTTGTTGCATTCTTATACAATTGTATCATTTGTAGTTTCGATAAAAAAAATCTGCTATATATTATTTAACTCTAAAAGCCCAGATACGCTGAGAAAGATCATGAAAGCAAAACACTTTGCCTTTCAAAACTTTAATTCTTTTGTTAGAAGATTATTTTGAACACCTTTCATTTTGTTGTTTACAGTTTGATCTACTTTTCAATCACGTTAAATTATTATTTTTATTTATTTTTTCATTGTTCATGTTTAAAAAATTATTTTTTAACCACAGTTTTCTACTAGTATGTGAATGTATTTAATAATTTGATATAGTGTTAAGATATATTAATACCTGTTCCTTGAAATACATCTCTAGATAAAATTTTCGACAACTTTTCAGCTTTGACTAGCCTCAGATGCATCAATTTACGTTTAATTAAAAATTCATCAAGAAAAGAATCCAACTCGGTATTATTGTCTAGAAATTGTTTAGCGACTTTATCAGTTTCTTCCTCCATTTCGCTGGCTGCAGTTTGTAATAATGCTAAGGCAGTTTCTAAATTCATGTCACCACCTTTATTTTCTTAAATTGAAAAATAATAAAAGTCATTAAACAAAACAAAAACACTGAATCCAAAGCCATTAATTGACTTATATTGCAAAATAAAGACACTAAGGTAATAAATAGTTAATCAGTTATATATGATTATATTTTTGCCAATTGTTTGAAACATTTAAAACGACACAATAATGAATAAACATTTGGATAGGCGGCACCAGTGTTAAAACTCGAGACGATCAGGCGAATTTCAAAGATGGTTTACAAAATTATTCAAATCGATATGATTTGAGCTTTCGTAGAAAAAACACGTTGCACTGTAAAATCTGGCCAAATTTACAGCAAAAAACATGTCCACATATCGGCCCAAATTGTTCATGCCGATCAAACGCTTGTGTACTTTATAATACGGCGTGTTCCCGTGGATAGAAGAAAGCGTCCGCCATAAGCAATCGTACATAATCATTCCAAAAGTCAAAATAAATGGAGATTTTGTGCGAGCTAATGGGAACGGACAGATGGACCAACAACTTGTGTTGGATTGAGTGAAGCAATTTGCGCAACATGCAAAATAAAAAAAATTACTTCACTATAGACAGACGTTGTAGTTCTGAATATTTTTCATGACTATAAATTTAAAAATGAACATAGGGTTTCCATAAAATAGTCACGATAACAACAGCACTTTGTTTTCTAAATCATGAATATTAAACACTTAATTCTATCTTCTATGTCCTAGAGATATAAGCAAAACAACTTACTTAATTGCTTGTATTTTTCTTCAATAATTTTCGTTAAGTCCTCGCCTTCTTGTGACAGCCTTTCAACAATTTCACGCCCTTCAACGAGTTCCGGTTCTTTTGTTAAGTTGCTTTCACCTAATTCATTAATAGAAGCAATAATAACTTCCTTCTCGGCTTCCAAATTTTTCACATAACACTGATGAAATAAAAATTTCAATTTAATGTAAACACTTTAATAAACAAATTCGGTTGTCTTACCTGGTCTAAAGATGTTAGTAAGTTAGATATTTTCTCTTCATCGTCGACTATACAAGATAATTCTTCATTTGTTAAGTTTATTAAACCATTAATTATTTGTTTACAATCATCTTGAATAGCTTGTGTAGTCATTTTAAAATTCGTATAATTAAGCAATGTCTTTGATTTTTATCGTTTGACGTTTTCCTTCATTATTCTTCTTCTTTTGGCGTCGGCCTATTTTCGTCAAAAAGCCAATCACCCACACATCATCCCTCATTTTTCGGTTTCTTCTTCTTGTTTATAATCGGTATAAAAGAGGGTTGGTGAGTGTCTTATACTTCTTCTTCCTCTACAAATTTTGGTTTTTTATCCTTTAACAATTATTATTCTTATATCCGAAAAAAGGCTTAATATGATCGCATTTTTATACCGTATAACAACCATGCGCAAACAACAACATAAGATTCGTTCTTATAAACTATAACTCTCTCGTTATAAGGTTATAACGAGAGAGTTATAGTTTATAACAACCATGCTCAAACAACAACATAAGATTCGTTCTTATAAACTATAACTCTCTCGTTATAAGGTTATAACTATAAGGAAAAGCTTCTTGCGTAAACTAAAATACCATATATTTAATCTTTATGCGTTATTTATTTAAATTGGCAATATCTTTTGACACCGGACATAGGTGGCGTAAGAAACGCTGAGATATTTTTTGTACAATTGAACACTGATCTACCTATATTTCATAAGCGTAATGACAGAAGCAGAAATCTAAACTTAACCGAAATTTACCACCTAATCAACAGAATGCGCACCCGCCACGCACTTTTTCCAGCACACATGTCTAGAATTGGGATCAATTCAAACCCATTATGTTCTTGTGGTCAATACGGCGACCTTAACCATATATTTTTAGACCGCCCACATAACTTAATAAATATAGAACTTTTGCGCTCTTTCCTTCTCAACCTTCATATATTGCTCATTTTCACATTGCAACATCCTTTGTCATTTATCCAAGGATGTATGGAAGTATAATGTAGATTTCTTGAGATCTAGCTCCATCAAGTTATAAATTGATTTTATAGAGAAAAAAAAATTGTGAAACATGGATAGAACATGAATAGAAATAATAAGAATACACTGAATAAAAAATAAAATCATTTTTTCCTCAAAATTTAAACGGTAAATAAAAAATAAAAAACAATTAAAAAACCAAAAGATAAATAAATAAAAGATAAAAAAGGTGAAGAAAAACTGTTTGGTTAATATTAGTGTATAAATCTATTAAAGGTTTCGAAATTATATACGTTCCCAAGATCTAGTACAATACTTAGTAACAGTTCGCCTCAAATCTTTAGGGTAATCATCAAGTAACATGAACCGTCAAAACTAGCAGCCGGTGATAGGCCCAAGAAGGCGAAAACATAAAGATTTCAAAGAATTCAAAAAATGGGCCCGACAAGAGTTTTTATACTGTAATAACAAAATGCCAAAATATCCACAACGGGAAGACCAAGAAAAGAATAATCCATGTCTAAAGGAACAAAATTTGTCATATAAATGCTTAAGTGATAATAATTTTGATAAAGAGAAGTGTCAGCTGTACTTTGAGAATTATAAAAGTTGTAAAAGCTTTTGGGTAAATAAACCGCATATGCTTTTTCTAAATTCTTAACTGAACTATTTTTAGTATGCAGTAACAATGTATAGGCGTAGGAATGGTATATATCCATTACTACCACCCGCGGGTGAAAGAGCTAAAGTAAGAGAGGATTTTCAGAATCAGTTGTAAGCAATAACTATATAATAATCATATACTTTATCTAATTTTTTTAAATTGAGTTGTCAGCTTAATCGAGCATATCTATTGTTATCACCCTATTACAGAAGAGGATTTTCAGAGTCTCTTGAAAGGAATAACTATATAATTATGAATGACTATAAATCAAATAAAATCTGTTGTTTTATAATTTATTTCCAGCAATTTTATAAACAAATTAACGATTTACTATTACTGAATAAGCCTAACCTATACCAAATTACAACTTCGTTAACTTTTCGTCTAAATGGAATGGTTCTTTTTAGATTTATAAATTATACAAAGTAGATATAATTAAATCACTTATGCATTCATCATTTCATTAATTACATTACGGCAAGATATGCGAATTTAACAATGTTAATTGATAAAGAACAAATATTTGCTTCAGCCCTATTAAGTCTAGTTTAAAGGCCACTTATTGACTAGAACTATTTAAAAAATATATTGGTTTTGAGTGGAATAATTCACTTTTCCTAGAATCAATTATAGTTTATAATTCATAAAATTTGTGTTCTTCAAATTACGGATACTTTTAAGTGGTGTAAGCAAAACGTATACAAAAGGCAAGTAGATTCGAAATCTAGTAAATACTGGTAGGAGTTTATGTTACGTTTAACTATGAAGAATGAGGAGAATAATCAGACAAAGCGAGGAAATTTTTATGACAAATAATTCATTTTGGGTGCGTTGGGATTATTGATTAGAATAGCGTTTCTGTTGTTCCCCGTTCTCGGATCTCTGTTTCAATTTTTAAATTTTACCTGACTCGCAAAATATTTTTTATAAATATAAAATGTTTATAATTTCCATGAAGCAGTAATTCTTTTCGCGGACCGGCGATTGAGGAACGTTGTTTTAGAAAACTTTCAAATGGTTATCCGATTTTTTACGTGTCACGTTTGGAACAATGAATTTTAATTAATCTGTGATCATTTAATGGTTTTGCTTAACAATATATTCTTATTGTTTTACTTTATCAAACATAACAAGTTCATCCTGCTTCAATTTTTGAAATTGATTCTTCAAGACTTCCTAATCATAAATATTTTCGAAATAACGCATCTATCTATTTGATAATGTTGTAGTTTGGGAGTGTTACCTGGTAACCAAGTAAGTGATGTAGTATGGTATAATGGATTAAAAGCATTAAAAGGTCTATCATAACATATAGTCATCTTAGTACTACATGTGATTCCTTGCGAGACATGATTGATTATACACCAGGTGTAGTCGCATTGTACTAGTCGAACAATCGCGCTAGTGTTACAAAGTTGCCATATAGTGCAATATTTTTAAACATACCTATATAATTAACTATAATTCTTGGATGATTAGTCTAAGAAGTGTTAATGCAAAGCAAACATTGAACTATTTAGCGTTCTTAGTAATGCTTCATTCACGGCCGGTGAAAAGTTCTTTGGTGCTCTGATGCAAAACGTAATTGGCGCCCCATAAATTAATATCTTCATCATTAAACAACTTTTGTTGTTGTTTTGGCGCCCCTCTTTAGTGCCTTGATGCTTAGCAAACCTTGCTTACCGCCTTCCTCCGGCCAAGCTTTTATTGCTCTGATTCAGATTATTTAATAGTGAATTTATGAGTATAGTTAAATAAGCAACAAGCGGCGTATTTTACTGCTTATTATTCATTATACACAAAGTTTGAGATTCTTACTCTTTATTTGCGTGTAATAATTTACGCTTTACACCTATTGTTTATCTCTTTGTAAATAAAATTCTTTCAGGCTGTGTAAAAAGTGTTTTTTAAGAAGTAATTACGTTATAATATAAAGAGAGTAAATCGTATCAAATATTTTCAACAATTTAAGTTTCAGATTGTCATTCAAAAAAAATATACATTGATCATTAATCATTTATTTAAATAAGTGTCGTAATAAGTTGTAATGTATGCTGAGAATAAAATATATGAATTAATAATACAGTAAGTATTTAATTTATATTATCTGCTTATAAACGGACAATGTGGCAACATCACAATTTAATCAGAACGTTACACGAGTACTACAGCGCCAGCGGCACTTCACTTATCGATTTGGTCTCAAACATCGTGAGTATCGCGTGTTCGTAGCGCGCTTAATGGACCAGTACGATGCGACTACACCATGATCGCACATACTTTCATATTGTAAACGCGCGACAATATTCAATAAATACCTGCGGTGGTATATCTTTTAATAACATTGAATTCTGTTTTTGAGATGATATATCTTTTAATAAAATTAAATTCTATTTTTGATCTATGTATACCTATAAATACTAGTCGCACGAATAATGTCAAAAAAATTATATTAATTGTTTATAACTAGACTCATGTATGAAAATTTTTAAGTTAATAACCAGATATATTTATATTTGGTTGAAAAAAAAAACATAGTGCAATATTAACAAGTTTTAAATATTATATATTCCAATCTATGAGATTCTATTTAAATTAAATTCATACTTATGAAATTACATTTAATAAGTTCCTTTACAATGGTCTCCAAACTTTGTCGACTCATGGAACTCTAAGGTTATCCTATAAAGATCCCAGGATTCTGCAGGACACGGGTTGAAAACCACTGCTTCAAAGAAATTTGGTATATTTTTTCTCAAAACCGAAAATAGTAAATAGAAAAATATTTTGTATTAAAATTGATACAAGTAGATATTAAAATAAATATACATCTTTGGAAAATCATGATTATTCAAAAAACATTTAAATGCACCAGTTATTCGAATTTCTAGGGCAAACCAAGAGATATGAAGAAAGTCGCTGATCTTTTACTAATATTATGCTTAAATGCCCGGCCCAAACTCGTTGCAATCTTTTATCGAACCTCAGGTCTTTCAAATATATTTTTTAGGTACAACGTACTATATTATTAACGTACGTACGTTGTACGTACTATATATGCACAACGTACCATAATTGCATCAAAGAAATTGCACTACTTCTATAGGATATTCGAATCTATTTTGTTTAAGTCGCGTATGAAAAACAGTGCTTCAAGCAGCTATCAGATGGATTATGACTGACATTGTATAGAGATTTTAAAATAAGTCCGTTTGCATTTGATATTGGGTTTGCTGGAGCTGTCAATAGGATTCTGTTTTGATACCTTTACATATAGTTGAAATTAGTCCACGATGATCGAAGTAAGCAGAAATTTTACCTGGAACCTTAATCTATGCTCTCCAGATTGTTCCTGAGGGATTTCATCTACTTCTGTGGAACCTTGATTCTTTCAGGATGGTTTTCTAATAGACATATAGGTTCCTGATTGTCTGTGTTGGAATAACTGTGGTAGTATTCTCTTCAGTGGCATTCGATAAAGAATGGACAATATTCCTTCCAGTCTTACCATTCTCTCTTTTACCGTTATGACTTCGTTTTCCTCTTTAAGCGCCACTCTATGCAACTTGTAATCTCTGGCTATTTACTTAATTATCCTAAATTGATCTATAATTTAATTTCTGTCGCTGTGGTTTTAAATTTCTTGGCATACTTCTGTTGTTGTTCAGACATTTGTGCTTTAATGCTTGCCTTTCTCTGATCTACAACGTTCCCTAATCTAGCGCTTTCTTTTCTGTGTTTACTAGCTTTTCCCTCTTCTTTCACAGCTGTAACTTTTACTTTAATATTTTCTCATAGCTGGTTTTTATTCTTTTAATCTAGGCCGATTTTTTTTTTGTAATTTGAAGTTGTTGTAACACTGGATTTTCAAGTAAGTGCTAGATTGACGTACATTTGAAAATTATATAGAAAAATAAAATGGCAAAATCTGTTTTTCTTTTCCTTTCACCTTTGAAATGATTCACACAGTTTTATAGTCGATTAGATTAATAAGAATTTTTTTTAATAATATTTTCAAAAGTTTAAAATCCATCTAACACAGGTACATCTCTAACGTAACACCATTGGGATATCTCACAAAATAAAAACGTATTTCTAGGTTAGTTTTTTTGTTGCTATGTTTGCGGCTACCTATAAAACTCTAAAAAAATCACAACCTTTCAGTGATGAAATAGTAAAGAAATTTGTATTAAATACACTTTAGTAGAATGAATAAAAGACTAAACTTTGTAAAATAAACAGCAGGTAAAAACCACAAATTCGTAAAAATTAAAAAAGTAATATTGTAGATTTTAAAAAGATCGACAAAATATTTTAATAAAAAGATGTATAAGATTATATATCATTTTCTCGGATGCATTTTACATTTTGTTTTAAATAAATTATTATTATTACATACATAGACAATAAATAATATTGAAATTATCTAAAAGCAATTGAAATATGAAAAAAAAACATTTACAACAGATGAAGATGTTTGACTAAAGAATATAT
>WYDF02029633.1:0-26236 GCA_009867245.2 Adranes taylori
TATTAAAATTAAATAATATCAAAAAATTATAAGCACATTATAAAATGAACGAAATTACCAAAATATTACAAACCCATAACTGTATAAAATAATATTTTAATAAGATAAATTTGAATAATTGTACAACGCAACACAATTAGAATGATATTATTGATTTAAAATAAAAAAAATAATTTCAAATTGATGTTATATTATAACTTTGTCGTTTTAATATTTCAAATTGTAATTTATTAAGCTTTTTACATTTTTAGAACAAATATATTTATATTCTGACGAAGAACATAATCATTTTCGAAACGTAAATAAATGTTGAATAGTTAAATATTTTATTCTGACAAATATTGACCTTTATTCCGATTATAAGCTCTCAATAACACCCTTTTTTCGTAGTGACAAAGTGTCACCAGTGTGCGTATGTGAGAGCGTCACAGGCAACTTGCGTCACAGGCGACAGTTTCGTCGCGACGAAATCGTCGCGGAGAAGTTGCTTGGCCAAGAAACAAAAAAATCACTCTACTGTCGCATCGCCTCGTGTACTCATCTCCATTGAACGAAATAGCTCATAGTGAAGAGTGACAAATTGTTGCGCGACATAAATCACTCGTGTGCGCATAGGCTTACTCTGTCCGGAGATTATTTTGAATTTATTTCGTATGCCAGAAAAAATCTCAATTTGTGTATCGTTTTTATTTTTAAAACAAAATATGTACCTTACATAAAACCAAATAAAATTTATTAAAAATCAAGATAAACAAACTGTGGGATTCCCCTCAGAAAGCACAAACGAATCTAGTGAACGTTATTTAGTCAAAATAAACTAACAAATAAACAAAATTGAGAACGAAATGTCTGTAATAATTATGATCTACAGATTATACGTAATTATTTTAGCACACTCATAAAGTCATGATAAGCCGTGAACTAACATCTGACAAAATGCTGATCGTCGTTTTATATGTTGGCAGAAAGAAATCTAACTATAAAAGAGTACGGATAATTAATATAATTGTTATCAGCCTAGATGCATAATTTAAATTAAATTGTAACATGAAATCGTAATGTTTACTTTAACTTTGCAAATTTTGAAAGAAGTCATTTTTCACTTGCAAACATTTGCTACTCATCGCAATTAGGGGGTCTCCTGAGAGTGTAAATTGTGCACTCCAGAGACTTTCGCACTATCAGTACACGATCGCGTCTTGTTCTATCGTATTATATTTTAAGTATTTCCATTGTGTGATTGTATTTTGGGTAATTACATTTTTTTTATTCTGAATATTTTCGTAATGAAGAAATTATTAGCGGATATATATATATATATATAAATATATATATTTTTTAATCATTCATGTACATAAAACTATTTTGTATATGTCTCGTATAAGTCTATACGAGAGAAAAAGAGAGTCAAATCGAGGGTCGCGCCCGAGAGTGTACACACTACTCTCGGTTCTCGGACCGTTTCGCATCAGCAGGTCCCGCGCTCATGTCGTCTCGACGAGCGTGTACTGCTAGCATTATAATTTGTCTGTTTACTTTAGCAATGGTTACTTATTATATTTTTTATTCCCCATAAAAATATGAGTGCGAGTAATAATAGTAATGTTGAAAAAAAAGCCTTATCAAAGAGACAAATAAATAAATGTATCAGGTGAACCTACGATATGAATTTTACAGTTATGATTGTAAATGAGACAGAGAGAACAAATAACTTGAGAGCTTCAAGGAAGTATGGAGTTCCAGAAGTAAACAATCGTCTGTGGAGAAAAAATTTAACGAAATATAAGAATGCAAATTCATCAAGAAAGTCTATTAGTGGGCCCAAAAAAAGGAAGGTTTAATGAAGTTGAGCAGCGAGTATTAAAACTCGTAATAGTAAAGCGAAATGAATGGTGCCCAATATTCCTTGAAGTTATAAAATTTAAAGCGTAAGTGCCTGCTAATATAACATTAATAAAAAGGACTTCATGTAGAAGAATGATGATACGCAACGGTTTCTCACTACGACGGCGAACAACTCTCGTGCAAAAGCTTCCTAGCGATTTTAGTGAAAAATTGATGGCTTCTCAGCGGCATATTATATTATTACGTAACAAGCAAAACGACACTCTTGGAAATATGGGAAATGCAGACCAAACACCAGTCAATTCTGACATGCCTTCCAACCTTCTTGTAAATAAGAAAGGTGAAAAACAGTCTTATTGAAGTCAACTGGTTACGAACACTGCAGAATTACAGTTATGCTTGCTGTTACTGTTTATTAATGGACAAAAACTTCGACCTTGCGTTATATTGAAATGTAAAACAATGCCCAAAGAAAATTTATATCCAAAAATCAATCGGGTCCAAGAAAAAGATAGAATGATAGAGGAATTGGACTGGTTGAATGTGATATGGTGAAAACGGTCAGGTTCTCTCCATCCATACTAGTCCTTGATGTATTTCGAGGCCATCTCATGTCCTTGTTATGGAAAAAATTCCGCATTGAACTCCAATCTTGCAATAATACATGGTGGTATGACATCCCAGCTGCAAGTCTTGGAACCAGCTACAAATCATTTAAAGATAACTTACGAAAAGAATACAATCATTGGCTATTAGCGGGAAATCACCCATTACATCTTCAGGAAAAATTTAAAAAAAAAGCCTCAGTCTCACTTTAGGAGAATGTGTTGCAACCGCCTGGCAGAAGATCGAACCTGAATCGATAGTTAAAGGATTCAAGAAATGCTGTATTACCAATAATTTAGACGGGTCTGAAAATGACATTTTGTGGGAGATACCGATGCGACATCAAATAGTTCGAATTCTAAAAACAGTTCAGATTTTGAATATTTCTTTTTTTTATTTATCTTTCACGTAGGTTAGGTATCTTATTACTTACCTTATATTAATTTCAATGGGGGATTAAGCATCGGATCCCAATGGGATCCTTCGGATTGCCGAAAGACCCCATTTACCAGTTTGAAGTAAATAATTAAAAATATCATACGAAATAAAACTATTAAAATTTATAGCGCAGAGCATCGATAAACTGAGCGGCACAAAGCGCGGATTATAGACTGTGAGGGAATGGTACAATATATTTGCTCAAAAAAGGCCGCAAAAGTCCTGAAATATCTTTACGTTCTGTTTTGTTTTATGTTTATTTGAAGTTTTTTTGTTGTAATGTTTTGCAATAAACAATATTGAAGTTACACATTTTATTTTTATTTTAATGCCTAAAGTAGGGGGGGGGGGGTTGTTGACGCTGAGAAGCTGATGGTTTTTTTCCATTTTTTATTAGTGATGTAAAATAAATTCTTCTCCTTGTTTACCCACAAAAGAAGACAAGCCTTAACGCATAATATTATGCATCATTTGAACGCGATAGCAAAGAAACGCCCGAGGAATAATCAAAACAAGTGTGTTGTTTCACCATGACAACGCACCGATGTGTTCAAACCTCATAAACTAGCTGAGTTGGAATATGAACAACTTTCGCACCAGATCCCGATCCCGACTAATTTACAATCTATTCTCGAAATACAAATCTTTCCTGGCTGAAAGTAAAATTTGACCGTTTTAAAAATGAAGGGGTAATACAGGGAGTAAACGAGAATTTTGCTAGCCTCATTTCCTCAATAAATTTCCTGTGAAACTTATTTCAAACCTCAAAAACCTGAAAAATAAATTATGTTACGAACTTCAAATTGTTTTCTTTCATAGACCAAGTTATATATCAGACTACCTTGGTAATTTATGATGAAAGGCTTTCTTGAATGTTTTATTGTTTTAATAGCGTGAAATCTACAAACCATTGCTTCTACGTGTTACCATATTTTTCCAATAATATAGAGGAGTATGTTTACTATTTATAACAAATTCGACACAAGAAAGAAACGTTTATTACATACATTGCACAATTTACTATATTGCACAGAACATAATAAACTATAAATATAGTTTCTTACATTCTAAACTATATTAAAATACTTCTGTGTAAGAACGAATATGTTCTATAATAAATGATTAAATAATAATTTTACATGAAATATTCCGGATTAATATTTTTACCATTTATGTATCTACATACGCGCCTGGCATGTATGCAAATGGAAAGGTCTTCTATGCGACTTAAAAACTCTTATTAGATCATAGTATCAACTAAATAAGCAGACAATTCAGAAGTGTCCCAGAAACAATGTTCTCCTATTACACAACATGTCTCAATGTCAAGATCTTCTAGTGACCATATAATCTGGAAAACCGGTGCATGAATAAAACATTCTACTTCCTGAAATCAGCAGGGCAAGAAAACCGCAGGAAATGCGATTGAAGTTAAGCGATCAACCGCAACAAGCTGGTCTAATACAAACAACCGAGTAAGGCAATACATTTCATTTATAAGCAACAGCCGTCATATACATCATTACGATCCTTGGTATCCACATTTTTCTATGCAAATATTTCAAACGAATGTTCCTGAAGATCAAATTCCAACAACATCTACTCAAGCAAAGCCTGCATCTGCATGTATAGCCAGCCTTAGATCTGGATAGCTTAGAAACAGAGACTTATATAGCATCGGTATCGTCTGCTGCACAATACCGAAACTTAGACGATATTGGAAAATGGCCTGAACATATAGATGAAAATATGCGATTATTGCTCTTCGGAAAGGACAGGAAGTTCAGCATATCAATACTAACTTTGCCGAAGCGTTAACTGTACACGTTGAGAATCTTGCTCTTTAACATGAAAAGGAGACACAAGGCGGCTTACCCGGTAACGGTTTTACCGCACATTGACTAACGGCGAAAAAGTTTTACGTAGTTGGATGGCTTATTATTCTCCTTCCAAAGCATCATTATTTTGCTTTTGCTGTCGTAACAACCAAAATTATTACAAATGGAAGGAGCTAGAGACCACAATTGAAAAAGAACAGACAATTGTCAAGAAAGAGCAAAACCTTGTGGCAAAGGAAACAAAAAATAGCAAGAAATTTTTATCAGAATATTTGATATTATAAGATTCCTTGCAAAACAAAATTTTGCCTTACGTGGTCATAGAGAAAATGATACCACGGCTAAAAAGGCAATTTTTTAGAATTGATACATTTAATCGCAAAGAACGATCTTGTACTTCGTGAACATATTGTAAGGTCTAAAATGGGTACCAAAATTTCAGTTACTTATATGTGACCCGAAATACAAAACGAATTTATTGCAATTTTGGAAGATAAAGTTCGCCAACGTATTATCAGACAAGCACAAAAGTCCAAATATTATTCGATTATATTTGAAAGCACACCGGATGTTTCTTAAGATATGTTGTAATTGAAAATCAGGAAGTGAAGAAAATCAGGAAGAAAATCATGATTTTGAGCAAACTTCAAGTTGATGGTCTCGGGAGAGCCCAAGCATATGATAATGCTGCTGTAATGGCTGGAAGGCATTAAGAAGTTCAGCAAAAAATAGAAGAAATAAGTCCCAAAATCGAATTCGTGTCTTGCTCAAACCATTCGATAAACCTGGTTTGTTTACATGCTACCTGAGTTGTGGCAAATTCAGTATTTTTTCCGAACATTAGAACGTTCAGGCTACGCGGTGGAGCGCAAGAGATGATGCCATAAATATGATACGGCATCATTACAAAGACATTGTGGTCACTCTGGAAAACTGAGTGACCACAATGTCTTTGAGGGAGATGAAAGTCTAAACAGAAGAACAGAAGCAGGAACTTTACTAGCTACTATGCAGTCATTTTCTTTTCTTTGTTCCTTGGGGCTCTGGCAACATGTGCTACATGAAGTGAACGATGCACAATATTTACAAGCAAAAGGATCGACATAAATAAATGTGAAGACCTTGATATTTCAATAACATCTCAGAGGAGCAAAACGAGAAAGTAGAGATGCTAACTTGTCATATCAAAATTAGTTGAGACGAAAGCTATTTTCTTCATTACATAGAATAATCGTAGTAAAACTGAAATTCGTGAGAGCTTCCAGCAGCTACTGAATTTAGCGGAAAAGTTTGCCTATTTAACACCGGCTATACTATTAGATTCGAGATCGGAGATCGACTACGGGCCTTCCTAGCAGCCATAGGTAAAATAAATAAGTTAATTAATGAGGACCCACATGGATTATTACAATTTATTGTGAAATCCAAGTTCGAAGATACTCTACCCAATATTATAATAATGCTCCGAATATTCCTCACAATTGCCATAAGCAATGCCAGTTGTGAGAGAAGCTGCTCAAAATGGAAGTTGATCAAAAATAATTTAAGATCAACAATAAGTACTTTAAGGCTAACCAATCTGGCCATCTTGACTATTGAACAAGAACTATGTGATGCTATAGACATTGATAGTGCAATAAAAGACTTTGCTCTAAGAAAAAATAGAAAAATAAAATTTATTACAAACGAGTGGCTCAGTTTCAACAAAAGCAACAAGGTTGGTGCCAAAAGACATGGAATACGTGAATGATTGTTTAAGATTTAATTCCTTAAAACTAAATGTCAAAAAAAAAAAGAAAGTTACGGTGGTGTCAAAATACAATTTGAACACAAACCAGTGCAAAATTCAACTGGAAAATGAAAACATTGACATTATAAATGAAATAAAATATCTAGGAGTAACAATAGATAGTAAATTGACATTCAAAAACATATAAATGAAATAGACAGATTAGAAAAACTGCACAATCGAACGATGAGAACACATATTATAATAGAAGATATATAGATAAACTCAGATGGCTCAAGGTAGAGTAATACATCCATTGAAAGAAGCCAGTACGGCATCAAAAGCAACAAAATATTAAGTCTGTAAGTCTGAAGATGACCCGAAAGGATTGAAACTACATAGTAACAATGTAATGATTGAAACTTTACGTGGTAAATCACGAAGTAAAAATAACTTCCAAATGACATATTATCAGGGATTACCACAAAGTAAGGCTTGACTCAATCAATCAATTTTCATTTCACGGCAAAAAGCGTTAATGTTAGTATGATTTTTAGACATTTCTCTACATTGCTATTGAACGAGTGGAGATAACACCGTGAAAGTTGTATATGTTATGCAAGACACCTTATGCTTTCGTTTATACGTAAATACAGTTTGGTATGCGTTTGTTCCAAAAAAGTAGGTGACTAAAAATATTGGCCAATGTTGAAAAAATGTTTTCACATTGCATAAACTTTGCCAATCCTAAGTCTACATCAGCTATACCCAACCTTTTTTTTCCTTCGGGTCACATACACTTGTTTGCTATATTACACAGGCTGCAACATTTTTGGTGAACAAAAAAAAAGATATAGTGAAGTTACAATCTAACCTCATTTCCTTCGGAGATCAATTGAAAGTGTTTTTACTTCGTTATTACCACATATACTACAATTGTTGAGATTGTGAGTATAGTTTCAACCGTTTTGGGCCATCTTCAGACATACAGACTTAATTCATAGGGGTTCCATTGTTGGGGTGCTTTAGGTCAGCATATCGGGGCTACTAAGGATTGGACTTAGTGGTGTTAGTTGCTAAAGTACAAGGGAAGAGAGTTAATAACTACATAAATGAAAGCAACAACACGATTATCATGAGACAACGATTACGATGGTTTCGCTTTAGTGGTCAAAACCTCTCCGAGAGAGAGAGAGAGAGAGAGAGAGAGACGGGAGCAACGAACATATAGGCGGAAGCAACAACAAGACAACGACTACGAGGGACTGGACTTATTAGTGTCAACGACCAAACGGGGGGATGGGGTGTCAACTACCAGATAGATGGGAGCAGCGACACGACAATTATAGTGTCGAAATGGTGTCAACTGTAACGCTAACTATAAGGACAATTATAACAACAATAACGAAAACAACAAAGAAACCGACAACCACAACGACTACGAGGGACTGCACTTATTAGTGTCAACGACCAAACGAGAGGGAGTCAACTACCAGATAGGTGAGAGCAACAACACTACAATTATAGTAACGAGATAGTGATAACTATACTCCAACTATAAAGTCAATTATAACAACAATAACGGAAACAACAACGAAAACGACAATCGAGAACAAACGACACTACTAACTTTATTTTTTTTATCGTCTGCAGATATTTTTATATATAAATTTAAATATATCTTGTCGTTTGTTCTCGATTGTAGTTGTCTGGTTGTCGTTTTTTATTGTTTCCGTTATTGTTGTTATAATTGTAGTTATAGTTAGAGTATAATTGTTACTGTAATTGTCGAGTTGTTGCTCTCACCTATCTGGTAGTTGAATCCCTCCCGTTTGGTCGTTGACACTAATACGTCCAGTCCCTCATAGCCCCAATCCCTCGTAGTCGTTGTCTTGTTGTTGCTCCCGTCTATCCGTTCGTTGTTCCCGTGTATTTGGCCGTTAAGTCTCTCCCGGATAGGTTTTGACACCATCAAATCCAGTACCTCGTAATCGTTATCTCGTCGTTATCGTGTTGTTGCTTCCGTTTATCTAGTTCTCTTGTTTTGTACTGTAACACCTAACACCACTAAGTCCAATCCTTAGTAGCCCCAATTCGGTCACCTAAAACACCCCAACAACAGAACCCCTATGACTGAAGTCTGTATGTCTGAAGATGGCCCGAAAGGGCTGAAACTATAGCCAGAATCTGAACAATTGTAGTATATGTGGTAATAACGAAGTAAAAACACTTCCAATTGAAGTCATCATGGATTACCAAAAAGTAACGCTTGACTAAATCAATCTATCATTTCCTTTTATTTTTTTTGAGTGATGACCTTTTTTACGTCATCCATTCCCAATATTTTTAAAAAGCACCTTCCTAATAATAGTGTTTCGGGTTTCACATAAAAGATTGGCGGGCCGCAAGTTGAGTATCACTGTTCTAGATGAAAACGTGAAAGGATTTATTAGTTTTGTTTTTTATTTAACTGAATCGTCTCGTGTCTAAAAGTAGAGCCAAAATGTAGGTATTGAATCTGAATTGAAATACTTTTTCATATCTGTAAGTTATAATACAAGAGAGCGCAAAACGGTCTATTAGGAGATAAGAGGATAGCTTAATAAGCTATGCAATGTTGCAGAGCACAAACCAGCAGAGGTAGAAGAGCAAAATCCGGTCTATTCCATTTAGTAGACAAATTTGTAATATTCATATTTGTATTTCTATGTTTGTATATTTCGTTTACAATACCATGTTTGTATTCTTGTACTTTCATATGTTGATATTTTTCATTTCTCATACACTAACTTTACAACTCAACTCTTAATGAAATTAGATACATTAACATTTCTTTTATGTACCGCGTACTTTATTGAAGTACCAAACTATATTGTTAATTTACTATGTTTATGTAAATAACGATCGAGTTACAAATAAAGATTACTATATTGTACTATCATCCTTTTCACGGTGACGGTACTCAGGACCCTCGACATAAGCCTCACCAAAATCATTGCTTTTTATTTGATGGTATTAACTACTTAAAATTAATAAATACTTTTCCATTTAGTAAAAAGCTTCCAAGTACTATATGCAGTGCCGTCTTTATAATTTATGTGACCCTGGGCACCTTTAATATTTGAGGCCCCATACAAATTAAACGTTAAAGGTATAACATTTTTGTGGCTCCCTAATGTGCGGGGCCCCTGACGTAAAGACGGCACTCACTATATAGAATCAAAAATTATCTTGCACAGCTCTGCATTCAATGATTATGATTTTTAAATCTTATAGATATATTAGAATGAAGCTACTAACAAAATAAATATACATTTATGATTTGAAAGAAGTGTGATTAAATGATAGAATAAGACAAAAAATTAACGATTTGAAAAAATCCTATAATGTGTTTGCAGCAGTTATATATGCATTAAATGCGGAGCTCACCGCATTATAAAATATCAGATATCATTATACAAATATTTGATCATGTAAATAGAGTAATCTTATCTAGAGAAATTTTATACATTTAGAATTATTATTAGATCCTATATTTGTCATCGTAACGTAAAACAAGACCATTGCGCGCGAATTATTTTGCTTTTAATTCTACTTAACATTCATAAGCGAACAAGTAAACTTAATATCTCTTATCCGGGGACGGGTTGGAATCCAAAAGTTATTAACTGCTGCATGCGAAAAGTCTACCACAATCACGCATCTCATTCACATTATAAGACAAATTCGTTTTGTAAATTTGATACGGGTGTGACGTGCGTGGAATTAATTCATAATAATTAATTATTATAATCATTCATATGACATCTTTATTTGATTTCATGGTATATTAGAATTTTAATAAACTGTTATTATTTAAAAGACAATTGCATAGAAAATAGATTTTTTATAATTCACATAACATGTTTACTTTATTTAGTGTTGTAATAGTGTATTTATTCGTTGCAGGAAGGTGAGTAATTCTATCTATACGGTATGTAAATGCATACGAAATCCGAAACTATATACGTATATGCATTTGCATAAAACCAAAATCATTTATATATATTAATTTAATGATGTATGTAAAAATTCGTGCTGGATCCGTCACCCCATCTTTCATACAGATACGGGAACTCAAAAGTTTTGCTATAAAAACTATACAAATCATAATCTACTAATTTAACGCCCAATTAGTTCAACTACAATATTTATGTGGTTGAACTTGTGGTAATTAATTAATTACCACAATATTTGATACGGTATCATAAAATTAACTTAAAACGCACAACTATTCCTTTGCGATAAAGGCGTGCCCGCACAGCTTTTACCGCACAGGATGGTATGGATGGAATGCAATGGGACCAAGCAAATAAAGTGTTTAGGGACCAAGCAAATAAAGGGACCAAGCAGAAAATGTTTTAAAATACAGGAATTTTTACGATTTAAGATCTTGGGGCACTGTTCCTCCTTATATTCATATTAAGTAATGCTTTAAAGAGAATCAAGGCTATCAAAACATAGTTAAACAAAAATAAGCTAAATAAAAATATATAGTGTTAGCACTGGCTATGTATATTCAAGCAGTCCAAACGTACAAAATGAAAGTTAATAAATTATGAAATATCAATTGGAAGCGTATTTTTCTTCATGATTTGCCACGTATAGTACAACAACTAATTGTCAACAACGCTTTCGGGTCATATTCAGACATATAGGCCATGGGAAGCTGTATAGGTTCGATTGAAGTGGTTATTCTATTATTGGGGTGTACTTAGGTGCTCATATTGGGACTACGAGGGATTGGATTTACTGATAATCGAATCAACGGGGTAGAGTCAACGACGGGATAACAACTACAACTATAAAGTCAACGATAAACAGGGGAGAATCAACGACCAGATAGACTGGAGCAACGACACGACTACAATAAAGACAATTATAAGTACAACGCTGACCAGATAACAAGCGGGAACAACGATAAGACTAACTAATTTTTTAACTGAAAATGAGTCACCGTTATCGTTATAGTTTGTGGTCGTTGTCTCGTCGTTATTGTAGTCGTATCATTGGCCCCGTCTATCTGGTCGTTGACATTTCCCCGCTTATCGTTGTCGTTGTAAGTGTCGTTATAGTTGTTCTTGTTGTTGTCGTGTCGTTGCTCTCGTCTATTTGTTGTTGTCTCTTCGCCATTTATTCGTTAACATCACTAATTCCAAGAGCCATCACGGGCATGACAGGTGAAGTCAATATATCGTACAAACCAAGTTCTCATCTTCTTATGGACGGCACTGCGACTGATGCGTGATATGTGCACTTAACTCCCCTCTTTGATAAAAAAGAGGAACTCCTCCTTTGAATAGAATCAAAAAAAAATGTTTGGTTGAAAAAAAGAGTTACTCTTCTTTTGAAAAAAATGAGGAACTCCTTTTTTGAAAAAAAAGAGGAATTCTTTTAAAACAAAACAAAAGAAACTGCGCTTTTGAAAAGAAAAACTCCTCTTTTGAAAGAAAAAAGACGAACGCCTCCTTTGAAAAAAGAGGAGGAACTCGTCATAAATAATAATTCGCTTCGCATTGGAAAAAAGAGTTTCATGACAGTGAGGCTTCAAATGAGATACCTCATAAATAAGGGACCCCTCATTACCTCATTGTGATGATTTTTTATGCCGACCATGTTCACAGTCCAGAGAATTTAATTGTGGTGAATCTCAACTCATCAATTTTACTGTTTGGATAATACAAATTTCCTGGTACTGACAGTGATTCTTATGGATTCAAATGTAAAGATAAATCAAGAACATCGACTTGTGCGAGATTTATTGTGAACAGCTTCGTCTATTTTAATTTACTACAAGAAAATATTGCACTTATTAGCAGACAAGTCGTTTCAAATTTAGTATTCTTCAGTATAGAAAATATTCAAATATCTGCAAGTGATTATAGCCTACTGGATAACAGTGAACATCATATAGGCCATGTATGCAGCGTTCTCTTTGAGGAGCAAAAATCACCATTGAAATACAAATTTTCCTACAGAGATTTTGTTAACACTGACTACGATTGACTAAATTGCTTTGCCTCCGATACAGATCGTGAATCTACATTGACGAATACTAGCATTAATGATTCTGTGGAAATATTTTATTTAATTATTTAAAAATGGTGTCAAAACTATCTAGCTTTGTCCCGTGGGTAAACACAACTCATATGCAACAAAACATTTTACAATTCAGTCGAAATTCATTGACTTAAGGACTAAATGCAAGATACTGAATGATAGATGTAATAGTGAATACATAAATCGCCATGAATCCGCACTAAACACTAACCCGAATAGATTTTGGAAATACGTCAAAGAAAATACAAAATCCTTATCTCTTCCAAATTATATGTTTTATAAAAATGTCAACATGCATAGCGGCGAGCAAATGGTAACAGATTTTTCTAACTATTTTTCAAGTAACATGCTGTACAATTTAACTTCTGCAAAATATCGTATCCTGAAATTTCTGTTGCAATTGCGTAACTTGATAACAATTGCAATCCAGGTCTTGATTTGAAGGATCCATGTCTTGACCAGCTTCTATTTGAAAAAATGTGTTTGTACTCTGACTCGTCCACTAGAAATATTATTTAACCGATCTTTAAGTCAAGGTATTTTTCCTGATTTGTGGAAAGCATGTTTTATTACATCTATCCATAAGACTGGAGATAGGGCTAATATAGAAAATTGTAAAGATATATCGATCAGATCCACCATCCCAAAGTCACTTGATATGGATATACACTGCAGGCCGATCAATTCAAACCAACCTGTTAATTCACATTTCAAAACTTCAATATATATGTATATACAAATTTTTCGAAGGCCTTCGATAAAGTTGATCATAACATACTATTAAGTAAAATGTCACCGTTGTATTGAGCAGTCATCGTACCTTCTGTTCATTGATGACTTAAAAATATTAACAGCGAAGATATTGAACATCTCCAATCGGACTTCGCCTTTTACACATCTGGATAGCATAAGTAAATGGGGCAACAAAAACTTGTTACATCTTAATACTTGTTACAAATGTTCTACCATCTTTTTTCAACATTCAAAAATAGTTTTGTCTAATTTGGTAGCAGGAAAATCAGTGCAAGATCTTGGTATATTATTTGATTCAGAAATGTCCTTCTCGGGCCGTATTAATAACATAAATAAGAGCCTAACAACATGAGGCTTCGTCTCCAGATTTAGCCGAGATTTTGACGCTCTTACGGTTCATAGGCTATACTGTGCCTTGTATTTAGAATCCGCATTATAGATTTATATTGATAGGATCGAGAATGTACAACATAAGTTCTTGAAGCTTATTAAATACAAGCACAATTTGCCCAGTGTACGATAGATGTAACTGTGCTTGCCATATTTTAACATGAACACTCTGGAGGAGAGAAGGATAATAAACAATCTCTTGCATAAACTAGTGAATTGTAATATCAACTCTAATTTAGTGCAAACTGAATTAAAATTGAATGTGTCGGAGAGAGTAACTAGCCAAAATATTTTTTTACAAAAATTGAGTCGTACAATACATAATATTAATGCATGGACTATATTATCCTTTCAACCTTATTGTATATACTCTCTAGTTAGTTATATTCTATAGAATTGTTTGAGCTCTTATCCAATAGAAATGATCTTAATTCTTAGTATTATTCCTGATAGTTTAGTCACGTTTAATGTTAATGATTAATGAGTTCATTGATTGCTGGGAAAGGATTGTGTAGAATGCATCCTTATGTTCGTAGTGTTCCTTGGTTCAAATCCTTGGGTATTTCAAATAGGGATATGTTTCATGTTTGGGCAGACTTAGAAATAGGCACGGTTTGTTTCCGGTCCACGTTTTTAGGATAGACTTAAAAGACAATCCGTCTTGTGTGTATGGTATTTATGGGGATCTAAATCACATCTTCTTTGAATGTGACAATAAAAGGGTTAATATTGAAGTATTTTATTCTAGTTTACATCAATTGGTAGTTCCCTCCCCGTTGAACGTTGATTCATTGTTGTCCATCTTGACGGAGGATCTTATTTTTGCTATTAATAAGTACATTTCTTCCAGTAGAATTCATTTAAAAATGAACTTAGATGTCTAAGCAATAGAATTAATTCTTCTGTTCCTTTTATTGTTTCGAACCCTTTCCATTTTTAACCGTCATTCAGTTATCGAATTGTGCCTAGTATTTTGATAAATCGATGATAGACCTTGTTGACGAAAAGAGGTCGACTTAATAATAATAATAATATTTGAAATTTTTCCTTCTACGCTGAACGATAAATGTTCCAAATTGTTTAAATGGAGTATTTTCGGATATAAGTACATCTCTGACCCCAAAACATATAACCATAATCGATAATTAGATAAGATTCGCATAACCACAATTCATAAAATAGTTTTAGGAACACTCCCGAAAATTTTCATTACTGTTGGGACCCTCCTTCTCTCAATGACTTATCCAATTTGTGATTGCATTTATGAAGTCTGTTTTTGTGAACCTCTCAAAAACAGACTTCAACAAAATTAAAAATCTATATAAGAAAATGTGAAATAATTTAACTGAGTGATTAAATGCCAGTAATTGCACTCAAGTGATTGGCAATTTGGAAATATAATTTAATTACAAAGTAAAACTGTTTAAATTTCAATTATCTTAGTTGATATACAATCTAGATTATCTTAAATCATTTATACTACAGTACCTGAATCAATTATGCATTTTTTGAAACAATGTTTGTTGTAAATGACTTCTATTCAAATAAGAGTACTAAAAAATTTTTATCAATGTTTTATCATGATGAAAAGATGTGTCATATTTAATTTGAGTACAGTTATAGGAAAATCCTTCCATTACGTAAATAAAAATTAAATAAGAGGAATAGACGACTTGCACCAAATAGCATCCCTGTCACTCATCGCGATTTAAAAACGAGTACGTTTAAAATATTCCTTTTTAAAAACGAGGACACAGAATGCCTTCGAAAATGATTAAGACGACACGAGTTAACATTTAATTTTTCATGTATACATAAAGTAAAGTAAAGATGTGATTGATCCGCTTGAGTTGGTTTTAAATTTAAATAAGAAACATATTTAAAAAAAAATTATTTACAGCATATCTTTGGATCCTGAAGAAATCAATGAAGATGAGACATTTCTAAATCTTACGTCTCAAGGATTAGAAGAAATCCCATTGGTAAGTCAATATTATTGTGCAAACATTGTGCTAAATGAATCATCGATAATATAGTTTTTATTTACACATTTTAAGATTATGTGATTTACTATTTTACGATAGCAATCTTTATGCAAGTTAATCAGTTTACAGATATTGCATTTACTACAACTGAGATTGATAAATGATATTAAAAAATTGGTATAGGATATTATTTAATTAGAATATTATTTATATTTTTATAATCGTGACAAATGGTTGCATATTGCAAATTGCTTCAAGACCTGCCATGTTATTCTTAAATCAGATTGAAACAGCTTTAAACAAATCATAAGCAGTGTCGAATCGAAAGGTTTAGGTGGGTTAGATAGGAACTAATCCACTTCTAGTTTATGTCAGCCCATAAACGTAGATGTACCTGTACTCCGATTTCCTACCCCCTATGTCACGATTGAAAATCCTGTGACAGGAAAACGGTACAGTTAGAAGAGCTACTCTGAAAGCTCCTGACCAAGGCAACATCTCCAATGAAATACTTCACGGTATATAAATAAAAGCAGTATATAAATAAAAGCAGACCACCAACTGAAGCAAACTCATTTCGTCTTATATGTCTTATTGATAGCATGAACAAGTTATTTGAAATAATAATAGCTAGACGCTTTATTAAGCACTCGAACGAAAAAGGTGGACTGTTTCGTCTCCAGCATGAATTTCGTCAAAACTGCTCGACATCAATTTTCTAGACTTCTAATCTCATAGAAGTCTAGAAAAATGAAGAGGCTGCAAATTTGAGTCCGTTAGGAAATACTGCGTTTTAGAGACGTTCGATATACGTAATGTTTTCAACACCCAACAATTCGCAAATCAATGAAGGATATGACATTCCGTGTTAGCGTCTAGGCTAATAACAAGCTGGAGCGTGGTTATCTTCTATATGAAGACAAAAAGAAGAACCTCAGTGAGATGCGGTTGTCGGCTGATGTTTCTCATAACTCAGTGATGGGTCTCCTACTATGGAATTTTGCCTATGCAAAACTACTACGCAAACGTTTGCCACTCGGAAATAGTGGCAATTGCAAGCAACAGCGAAGCTTGGTAGCTATTATCGAGCTTGTCGTAGCCATCTAACGCCTCAAAGTGGCTAAGGAGAGTGAGTATGACATAGTACCAATAACGCACGCTCAGATTGCGGTAAGCACGTAGAACGCTGACCCCCATTAGGAATCAAGACTCAATTAAGAGACATGTATTGCCCTATAATAATGGTCTAAAATAAAGGATATGTAATAGAGGTCCTTAAACTTATCTAGTCCAAGAACACCCTCGTGAATATATTTTTTTACGAACCCAACCCTAAGCATTAAAGGATGTAAAGTTAATGGCTGTTAAGTTAAGATCTAGACAATTTGCTGAACAGATGTGAAAACGGTACCGGTAAGCGTCCTAGAATGACAACTGGGCCATGGACTACCCATGATGGAATCTCCATCTGCCGGGTTAAAAAAATCTTAACTCAAAAATTCTATCCATGAAAAGAAACGCTAAGGTTAACAAATACCAAAAAATCTTTGTGATTATATAATTAGCTAATACAAACATATAAGGAAATATGACTTAATGAATATTAATTTTAGGTATTTGAAGATTACACAAAGTTAGAAGTTCTGAATCTGTCGCATAATGATCTGAGAGAAATAAAACCAGATATTTTCAAGAAAAATATTAAACTTAAAACAATTGATCTAACCGATAATCCAAATTTAAAGCTGCCCGATGATGGACCGTTTTTTATATCATATTTTTTGGAAACATTAATTTTAGCAGATAATGGACTAAAGCAGATTCCTAAACTTGCTTTCAAGGACATCTATCATTTAAAAGTTTTAGATCTACGCGGAAACCCTATCGAGGTAATGTCACTTTCAAAAAATTATAAAAGATTATTTATTTATTTTCATACCTATTAATGAGTTTTAAACGTTTTACTTTAATTGATCATAATTAAACATTGACGATTTTATTTCAACTTGGTGTATCTCTCTCAAAATATTAATAAACTAATTTTGATAATTTTGCAGTTTGAAAAATCGGAATATTTCAAAAATGCAGATGAACCTCCGGAAAAGATATTAATTTCTAAAATTGACGAATCATCACTTGAATTTGTTTGCGAAAATGAGAAACTTGTTTTTGAAATTTCCGATGAAAACAAAGAAGTTACATGTTCGACTTATCAAAACAAATCAGGTAAATTTACATCAAATATTAACATTGCTGATGAAAAAATAATTATATAACAGAATTATGTATATGATTTGTAATACATTTATTAATCAGTATTATGCTAATTAAAAATTTGATTTTAATGAAACGATTAAAAACTTTATGAATTAATTATTAAAAAAATCTTTTATAAATTTTCTTATTTGAATGATTTCTATTAAATGCTAATTAAATAGTGCTACTTTTTATTCTGAAGTATAACATATTATTTGAAGTAATAGGTTCGTAATACCAACAAGGAACACTTTATAATTACAACAAATGTCTTAAAAAAGCGATTAGTTCAAGATGTATGGAACCATTTGACCCATTATTATAAGGGATCAGCAGCATCTTCTTTATTAGGAGCATCACTGACGCATATTTTTGAAAGACTCTACTCTACTCACTAAGCAATTACTAGCCGGCTGTTTGTAGAAATGAAAATTCGTCTTATGAATGATTAATTTATGAATGCAACCAGCATTACATTTGTTTTTAGATTATATTGGACATTGATGTTACAGTACCGTAAATGAGTAGGTGAAATAAAGCTGAGCTTTATTTCTGTACTGACAATCCTAATGCTTACATTTGTTGTGATTATAAATTGTTCCTTGTAGGCATTACCTACCTATTACTTCAGATTTTCATTAACTTTACCAAGAGCAATATTCTTTATTATTAGAATAATTATAATAGGTCAAACTTCGATAAGTTATCGATGGCAGTTTAATGTTAATAACATTACATTAAACTTCAACTACGAATTAATGAGAATTATCAAATTATCAACACGAATTACTTTTATAAATATCTAATGTCAATGTATAGTTTGTTAATCTTTATATTTTCTGGACTAATAGATATATGAAGGAATGAAGGAGCATTTTCATTTCTGCATATATCGAGTTATTATTTTAAAGCAAAACAACATCCAGACTCCGAAGCTGAAATTGTACAAGATGAAAAACTACAACTATCCAATGACGTTGAAACGCATATGGAATATCAAAATGTCCAATCAGATGATCCTCAAAGTAATAATGAAACTGAAAGCAATGAAGATTTAAACAATAATGATGATAATAACAAAAATGCAACTGACATCATCAATCCCGATAGTGTTGATGAAAAAGATGATGAACCGGAAGTAGACGAAAGCAGTGAGAAAACTAATAATACGGGCAGTCAAACAAATGAAAATCAAAAATCTATAGAAAAGAGTTCAGAAGGAAATAGTACAGAAGAAATGGATCAAAGTAAGGAACAATCACACAATGCATCTGAAAGCTTAAATGAGCAGTTGAATGGTACTTCGGAAGAAGAAATTGTAGGAAAACTATCAGTTGGAGACGATTCAAAATTAAATAGCGAGGAAATAAGCGATGAAAACAATGCAACCAGTATTATTGAAGAAAGCAATATTAATGAAACATTGGTGAAAGCATTCAAAAATAAAAATCATGAGGTAATTGTAAATAATACTTCAGAAGAGGAAGAACTGAATAATAGAGAAGCATCAAATGATCGAATAATTCCAGTGGATCCAAAATTGGATGTAAAGAGAATCAATACTCAACAAGCTGCTGGAAATAAACAAGATCATAGAGAAGAAATGGACACATCTCTGAAAGTAAATGAGAATGTTCATGAAGCTATAGAAACAATTGCAGAGGACGCAATACAAGGTACCATATATTTATAATAACTTTAGATTTAAGAAAATTGAATGCAGCAAGTTTTATGTTATTAGAAATTATTAATTTTTCATTTAAAGTTTCATTGTAATTTTCAATGTAAATTTTTCATTGAAATTTCACTGCATCTTAAAGAACATATATTTCCAATAAAAGTAAAGGCTCCGATAAAACACTTCCAAACAAGTTAATTTGAACGCTCTATTTTTAGCTGTTGCCAAGACTGTAGTTGCTATAAATAAATAAGCTGATAAAAATTGTATCTGTACTAGAAGGTTTAAGTAGTAAGATTTAATGTGGCAACCTAGCATTCAATTTAAAATACCGAAATTGGGCAAACTGCATAAAAATCATATAACTGTTGAGTTTCAGTGTTCTACTATAAATTTCAGGGAAATTAAAAATTATGAGTTTTGACTTGTCCGAATTTAAATTCTTTAGATTTTCATAAGAGGAAAATTAGACATATACACAAAAGTCAGTCAAGGGGTTTAGTAGATCACACTATATTAAATCTGCAACACATTTATACATATAACTCTTTCTAAAAATCACTTCCTTTTTATTACGGAATTCCCAAAACATACTTCGTTATAAAACTAGAGGTAGAAAGTTTTTACAGCTATAGTCCTTTGCAGCCTGTATGTAAAACCGTTTGCTCCCTTTTAATATCTTAGAGTACGACATTACCATTCTTTAAATTTTGAAAACTACTAAAATTTTTTTTACTGTTTATTTTTCCTGCAATAAAGATTGTTGGAAATTCCTATGGAAAATAGAAGAATATAACCGGAGAATCTTTAAGGGGCAAGTCTTCAAAACCCCAATGTCAGTGTTTCATACATTCAATTGAGAACAGAATGTGTAGCATTTTAAACTATATGCCCCATAACCAATATCAATATAATCTTACTTTCCAGATGAACCAAAAGAAGGCAGTTCAACGGAAATGAATAAATCATCATCCAACATTGTACTTGCATTAGTTATTGTCGTACTTATTGGTGGTACTGTAGCAGTCGGATATAAATGTGTTAAAGATAGACGTAGTGGGAATGCCCGACCAAACAAAGAAGATCCCGAAGAGGGCAAAGAACTGAAAGAGATTAAAGTGGATCGATCAAATAAACAAGGAGAAATCAATGAACATGAGGTATGAATAAATAACGCCAGCTTTTAATATTACTGTTCTTATGACTTATTTTATTGAGTAGTTTAATTGTTTCTAGAATTACTTAATTTTTTCTTTTCAATTCTCAGTTTAAATGCAATCTCACAATTAATCGCAAGAAAACAAAAAAAAAATTAGATCATGATTTATTATATTATAATGTAGATTAAATATATTGTAATTAATCTAATAATCTGTTCTTACAAGTTATTTCCGATATTATTGAGATTGTTCACTAATTTTTATAATTTGTTGATATAATTTTATTTGACTATAATATTATATAAAATTTCAGGGTGATGGCAGGGGAGATGGGAAGAATTGTGAGGAAAAAATATATGTGTGCTATAGAGTATGTGAAAAAATGAGAGACAGGGAATAAATGGGTGAAGGAGAGAAAAAAAGAGAGAAAGAGAGTTGCGGGTGGTCGATGAGAGAATGATAGGATGATGGAAAGTGGAGATGTGAAATAAAAGTGGAGAGAACGATGAAGGATGTGGAAATTCAAAGAGAGAAAAGATAAGGGTAAGCCGATATAATAGAAAGTTCAAAGAAATAGAGTTGGAAGGATCGAGGCCAGCATATTTGGGGCCGAATAGGAGTATGGCAGACAAGAGGATGATTGCAAGGTGTAGGTGTGGGAGTATGGAAGGACTGGGTGCATGAATGTGAAATGTTCGGATGGACGGAAGAGCAAAGGGAGCAAGCAACAAACTCGAGGTGTGTATGGAACAGGGAGTAAAATGAATTAAGATAATGGCGAGGATAATGGAGGAGATAAATAGAAGGGAAAAGTCAAAATAGGAAGGAATATATAGGAAGAACAGACAAGGGAGCAAAATGATTCGCATATCATTTCATTGATTGTTTAGTAAATTAAGTATATATATATCTGATGAAATTGTGTTGTATTGTACTGAAATTGTATTATAAGTGTAAATAAGGTATGGCAAATAAAGTTTCAATTTCTATTATAAAATTTCAGGAAGAAAAGAAACCTTTAATGACTAAACCGGAAAACACAAAAAATGAAGAAAATGTTAATAATGGCGATTTAGAAAATACATTGGAAAAATCTACCAAGTTAAAATCAGATGAATCCACGTTAAAATCAGATGAATCTAATAGGGAAAACGAAAATCCTGAAGTTGACCAAGAAAATGTTTTCAGAGAGAAACACAATTCTACACCAGTGCCAAGAGCTTTATCTAATAATAACTATGATGGGTTTGATTAATTTCGTTAAACATTTTTACGTTATGTGAATTATTTACATGATTTTGTACTTATTAAATTTCTAAATTTGTACATAATCGGAACAAAATAAAGTTACTTAATGTTTAGAATGCAATCGGCTAAATAAGTTTCCTAGTAGAAGTAATTCGAATAAAATTATTTTAGCACCAAAATTTATTATGAAAATTCAGAAATAATGTTTAAAAATACTTTTCAATTTTTTATATACCATAGACTTTTTTTCAACTGCATTGTACTTAATATAACAGTACTTAATATAAAGTCAAATATTAATTGTTTTGCAACAATTAATTTATATTATAGAAAAATATCCTCCTTCTTAATAATGATAATAAAATGGTTAATCCATTTCTAATATTAACCATTTAATTGCAATTAATTTATGTTTAATTTAATACATATTAAATAGGTGTACATACCAAATGTTTATAAATGACCAGTTTTTTGAGCTGCCGGTAGGCAGGGTTTTTTATCCACTTAAATATAATGTGTACAGAAAAATTTATCAAAAAAATAATCTGTATGTTTTAAATTAAATTTTAAAATGTGTTAAACAAAATAATTTGTGTTTATTTACTCACTTGCACAACGTATCTCTGGGCCTCTAACATACCAGGAAAATCAGTTTTGGTAAAACAACACATTAACTATCAGAGATGATACAGTGGAAACCACAGCAATTCAGTGGTCCATTTAGTGGATACTTATGTGGTCTAATGTGGAGAAGAAAAGGCGCAGAAACTACAAAGAACAGCATGTCCAAGCATAACTGGAGCTACTTATTGTAAATATGGTTACTTGTGGGCCACTACTTGTGAAATTGTTTCTATGGTATTGCATAACTCACTCGCAAGAACTGGTTGTCTACAATTCAAGTTCACTATGCGCCCTAGAACATGCAAAAGTTCGTGGCTAGGAGCAATACAATTCGAATTAAATAGTCTTGAGGACTAACTAAAAATAAAGGAAGCAGGTACAAAAGCAATGGAAATACAAAACTATTTAAATACTGAAAAATGATCTCAGATTAAAAATACCTAAAGCCTTTTATAGAGCTGATTTCTGTCTAGAAGAACAAAATATTAGCCCAAGAGACTTTCGACATATCAAACTTATATTCTAGGTCATTGACATCTAAATTACCACATACATGAATTGATCATTTGAAAAACAAACATGCAAAATCTGTAAAAACTGAAGCAAAAAGAGCACATATGTGGATGTCCCGAAATTAGAGTCAAAATTTCCGAAGTATATCAGAAGTATCATCTGAAAGTAACACCCGAAAGCAGTCTAGCGAAATAAAGCTGGTTTAACAACAAGAAAAGGCAGACATAAATAGATCTTTAAGTCTTGACAGTAAAAATATCTGTTGCGACAATCTTGTAATAATATTATATTAAACACTTTAGCTATTATAAAATATTCAAGAGCATTCTATGCATTACTTCTTTAAACTAGTAACAGAGAACATTTGTTCCGGTTTGAGGACGAAGAAACTACTAAGCTTCAGATAAAGAAGCTTAAATTCCTTTTGTACATAAGCATATAGTCGCATAAATTCCTTTTCTACATAAATAATAATAATTACGGTTAATTGTATATGATGTACAGCAAAATAAAGATGTAAATAAAGTCTTACCTCCATGACTAGGTAAACATTAAGTGAAGATTCCTTGCAGTCAAGTAGAGCAACAACATTTTCATGGTGCAGCTCAGTCAGTTCCTAAAACGAAATTAAATAATTTACAATAAAGATTATATTTTTTATTATTATCAACGGGATCAGTCCACTATAAAAAAAAACCATCGTAAACAATATAAAGTTCGTTGATTGATTTGAAGTTCCTGTGCGTAAATCTCAATTTTGATACTGCTAAGAAGTTGAAGACAATATGCTTATATTTTTAAAACATAGTTTTCATAATTGAAGATCAATTTGAATGTTCAAAAATATTCTAAATTGTTTCATTGTTAATAGTGGAACAATTACGGCGAGAAGCAATGTTTATTCGTTTTACAAGCAATAACGAGACTTAGATGTCCCTACTGGCTGTTTCAAGGTCAAGCCATCACGTCCCCCACCTCCTCTCCCTCATACGCACATATGTCCGGAAGTATGTAATTGGGCTCGACGTTCGGAAATACTGTATAGTACTGTACTTCGAGTAACTCCTAACTCCTCGCATTGCTCCTGTCATTTCAGTTGGCTCTGCGCTCGTGAAGTTGTGTTATTGCGTTGTCTTTTGTGTGCTCATTGATTTCTGTGTTTCGAAATGAGCGGGAAACGGAAGAAAGTTTTAGTTTGTTTTGATCCAAAATTTAATGCAATAAAACGGTTGGACAATCACGAGTCTATTAAAAATGTGGCTACCGACTTGGGAGTTGGGAAAAGAAACTGTTAGCTGACTCATCTAAAGTTTCGGAATTTCAGTATAAAATGGAAGAAATCGTTTTCAAGGAAGGATTGACCTCAGATCAAATTTTCTCAGACAAAACTGGCCTTAACTTTCGAATGCTACCTTCTAAAACCTTAGCAGCAAAATTCGAAAAAACTACTCCTGGATTAAAAAAAAATAAAGAGAGTTACAATTCTGAGTGCCTGCAATGCTTCTGGTTCTTTGAAACTAAGGCTCTGCTTATTGGAAAGTCTAAAAACCCAAGAGCCAACTGTCTGCCAACAATCTACTGCAACCAAAGAAGTGCATGGATGAATATCACGATTTTTACTGATTAGTTTTTAAAGAAGTTGTTTCTGTCACTGAAGCATTTTTGAAAAAAATAAGCTCCCCAAGAAAGCTATTTTATTATTGGAGAAAGCGCCACCTCTCCCAGGCGCCAAAGAACTGTGAAATTATTATATTAAAACTATATTCCTACCCCCTAATGTGACAGCGTTTCTAGAACCCCTAGACCAATAGGTTCTAGAAACGATCAAGAGAAATTAGCAGCGAAGGCTTCTCCAGATGTTGATTATAAAATTAGACGAAGTTTTGACTGTTAAGGAAGCCTTAAAGCAAGTCACATTACAAGATGTAGCATACTAGATTGGTGCAGTGTGGGACGAGGCGAAAACTACCACAGTTCAAAAGTCGTGGAAAAAATTATTTGGCTTAGATGAACTCCCAAAAAAGTATCAGAACAAGAGAATGTGAGCGAATTAGTTCAACTAGCCAATCAGCTACCTCTTGAAAATCAAATCAACAGAGAAGACATTCGTGATTGGTGCAATGAAGATGTCCAGATGAGGAAACTATCGATATGGTTAACAGTGCTAAAGACAGTGAAGAAGACGATGATACGGACGAGATAACTCCAAAAATATCACATTCCGAAGGGCTGAAATTGATCGACGCCGCTTTCGCTTATGTAGAGCAATACGAAAAGTGGTGCAAGAAGACCTCATGACATACTCTATCTTCAGCATTGGCGTAAAATTGCATCATCTAAGAGAGAACCGACGTTAACTCAGAAAACAATTAGACTATTTTAAGAAATAATTTCAGGTTTCTACTTCCTTACAGGTCTGTAATTGTTTATTTTATGTTTTTTTTATACAATAAACCAATTTTGTGCATTTTCACGAGTTTTCACTTAACCTCCGTATAATCCGAGTTTTTCCGTATCCGAGATGGTCTCGGTCCCAATTACATCGGATAATCAAGAGTCTGCTGTTTATCTATCATGCAAAGTCTCAACACTAAGAAATATTTTAGTAGTTTCACCAAACGCTAGAGTGAAGAATTCCTTAAGCTGTGTATTCAAGACTAACGACGTTAATCTTTTTCAATGAACGACAATTACGACAGATTATTTTAACAGGGGCACAGTTCAGGATTAGGGTCTAAAAATTCAAGTAACCCAATTCTGTGATAAAATCTCTGGCTTGGTAACCATCCATTGAGAAAGTAAACTTGAGATTCTAATATGTTTGTAAAAGGAGATGTGTAAAAGCATAGGCGTACCTAGGGAGAGACGGTGGGTGTGGTCCGCACCGGGCGGCATTTTTCATATTTAATTATAGTTGTAAAAAACAAGTTCTTCTTAAAGTATTTTATAACATTATTAAATTGTAACCAAATGAATAATACGCCAAATTATTATTAGATAGCAGATAATTAAATACATAATAATTTTCATCCTTTACAAGATATTAAAAAAAAGATTTGTTTTTATGCACAAAC
>WYDF02029634.1:0-12861 GCA_009867245.2 Adranes taylori
ACATTGTATCATTCGATACCAGCTGCACATTAATATTTTATATATATTTATATATATATATATATATATATAAATATATATATATATATATATATGTATATATACGATTCCATAGAAATAAATGTTCATTTTAGAATCTTGCAAATAAACCAAAACGTCGACAGTTTATTGTATAATAAACAACAAAATATGTAATTCCGAGGAAGTTTTATTTAAATATTAAAGAGGTATTTAAAGTTTTCGTCTGTGGTAGAATGATTTGTTTTACAGCATAATTTTTTTAATGGGTTCTTATGATATAAAATGTGTAAATTGAGTAAAGGTACTAATCAGTGAATTAGTACTAAACGAATTAGTACAAAAAAAAATATTAGTACATTTCTGTCCACTTCAGTATACCTCTGCTAGAGTATGATGATGCTATAGTACATCATTTGATGATCTCCCTTATAAAATGATTCACGTCCTCACAATGCTTGCGTGTTATTTTCCCAGAGACTGTAACACCCTTCCTGAGAGAATGCCGAATGTACCACTGCAAGTTGTGCCGCGGCTAGGTCGGGAATCCGTAGGCTTCTTGGTGATCGGCTCTACCTTATCCTGGAATGAGGCATCCGCTCGACATATATCTTAGATAAATAGGAGATCAAAGTGCATACAAATAGGATTCACAAAGAACCATATAACAATAATCGCCTTCTATTTTCACACCATAATAGCAAATCGGCACTTGCCATTAATTCGTATAATAGATATACTATAAATAAATACAATTAAATGTATTCGATTTGTAAACGTTATGTCAATGAAACATAAACAAAACGCAATAATAAATAGTAGCACTAATCCTCACAATCCACACTATGACGTGCATTTGAAAAGCCCAATATTGCTTAAATGCCTCAGGCATCATAAAATATTTTTTAATAATAAAAATTACTAAATATAATTGTTCAATCGCCCTAGGCAAATAACATAAATGATTCTCTCTGTGTATTGGAACGTGCTGATTGGCAAATTAATGTTACTACAATTGCTAAATTAACTCCCAGTTATACAATTTACAGTTTATTTAATTAATTACTACTTGTGACACAGACTGACTAACCCTCTATTTAAATACCCTCAAACACTAAAAGCTAAACTAAATTTTTGTCCTCCTTCAGCGTCAAAATAAAATGATAAACTGGAGATAAAATAGCAGGTTGCGCAAGAAGCTACTTATTCAGCAACTTCGACGACAGTCTGGCAGCTGGCTCAAAATATACCCCACAGATGTTATGACTCCACGCGAATATGGAGGTAACAAGCGAATGCCTTATGCCCTCGCTGACGTGGACATCCAAATCTAAATGCACGCAGGACTTGTACAAAGATAACGGTCACACACTAAATCCCCTGCGAGCTCAAAGTGAAGACTTTGAACACATTATCATGCAGTAGAATATGACCAAAACGATTAGTTCTTGACCGCACCACCCGCCAGCAGCCCGTGATACAGCCCTAGGGGTACCGCCTATAAAGTTACAAACACGATTTAGCACCATATTGGAGAATCTAAATCAATAATCTAACCCAACGGGCATCACCAAACCATAAAGCGTAGTAGCTTAACTTAAATCCATTCCCCAAATCGATTTTATAAGATCAATTTTCACTCACAGTAACATTATACTTGGGTATTAAAAATTTGTGATGAGCCAAGAATTTGTCTTCAAAATTTCACAAAGTGGCAGAGCAGAATAACTTCGAGCATCTCCAAGTCTGCTAAGCACCTGGGGTGTAAGGGGTGAAGGGAAATAGTATAACCTCACTCAAAGGCAATGTCACCCGCAAGTGGTGCACCCTGCTAGATAACAAACGAGGCTCTGCCGATCCGATCGAGTATCTACCGGAATAAGAAGGCCCCTCTTGTTAGCCAACAGCTTCGGGTGGAAGAGCTGGAAAGAGCAAGGAAATCTTTCCTAAAGCACGGATGAATCAGGAATGATCAACGGCATGATTGACCGAATGAACAACAGTATAAGTGTTTAACATCATTGTAAAATATTGATGGCCTTTTCTTATCCATGGTTTGGGAGGATTGGGAAACAGGTCCTAAAGGCGGATGAACGAAACGGCATAAGATAAGGAAGCCAACGGGAAACCACAGCATTAGTCTTATGAGTCATGCCCTAAAATTATTTCTAAAAATTATTCAAGAGAGGAGCTACCGAAAACTCGAGGAAAGAATTGGTGAAACTCAATTTAGTTTCGGTGGCGGTCTTGCAGCCTGTGATGCTTTGTTTCGGATTTAGGTACTTCTACAGAGATGTCGAGACTACAATTGTGATGTATATGCCTGCTTTATGGACTTCGGAAAGGCTTTTTTCGACAGAGTTAAACATGATCGCCTAGTGAAAATTCTGAAACCTACTGAACTGGATGAAAAAGACCTCCTTATAATATGTAACCTCTACTGCCTGTAAATGTGGGAAAAGACTGTACGGATGAAGTTGAAATCAGGAAAGGCGTTAGGCAGGGATGCGTTTTGTCTCCGCTCTTGTTTAACTTGTATTTGTAGGGAATTTTTAAGGAAGCACTGAGTGATATGCAGGAAGGAGTTTTGATCAATGGGGAGATACTTAATAACATATGCTACGCAGATGATTCAGTGCAGCTTGCAACTAGCTTAACAGATCAACAACAGCTTCTTCTTAAAATATCTGCCGTCTATGAGGAATACGGTATCAAAATAATTATTATAGAAATTAAAATACAGAAGAGTACAGAAATTCAAATAGCTTGGCTGCTATGTAAATCAAGAACTCGATTATACACTCGAAATCAAATGCAGAATCGAACAAGCAAGAGCTGCGTTTACGAAAATCAAAATGATTCTATGCAGCAGAGACTTACCAATCGAGTTGACAATACGATTAGTATAATGTTACGTGTTTTCAGTCTTGTTCTATGGTGTGGAATCGTGGACACTGACTGAGGCATCAATGAAACGATTGGAAGCATTTGAAATGTGGATTTACAGAAGGTTGCTGAAAGTCAGCTGAGTTGACCTATTACCAACGAAAATGTTCTTCACCTTATGAAGAAAAAGAAGGAAGTAGCCACAATGGTGAAAGTTCGTAAAATGGAGTACTTTGGTGAAATTATGCGAAATGAAGCTAAGTATAGATTCCTGAAAGTCATAAAGCAGGGAAATTTGAGTGGGCGAAGACCACCTGGAGGGAGGAGGACATCGTGGTTGAAGAATCTGAGAATGGTATGGTCAGTCTTCTGTTCAGCTATTTCGGTCGGCTGTGGATAGAGTTGTTATGACCAACATGATTGCCAACGTCCGTCGCGGATAACTCACCACAAGAAGGAGAAGAAGAGAAGCTAAGCACGATGGTCCTTCACTACTCCAAACTCCAATGACGCAATTCAACTCTCATTGGACTAAACGCAATTATGTAACTTTGCAACCGATGAAATCGTTCCAATTTTAAACAGCACCTGAAGTACGATAATTTTCGAAGTACCATGGGAAAATCAATAAACAAAAGTAATTTGATAAAACTCCTTATTACCATTCATTTCTACATCCAGAGACAACGACGTCGATGTAGTGAATCTCTTAGAAGTTCTTCTAGTACCAAGGGATCTGCATAACAAGGGTAATAATAGAGGAAATCTAAATTACACCAGATAGTATCACAGTATCTGAAATGTAATTCAACCCCCGAAACAGATTACTTGTTAAGGAACAAGACATTTCAAGATTAGTCAATGTATGACAAGATTTGCATCTCAAACTTCTCATACCGCAACTGACAGAGCATCGCTGACAAAACTTACCATAAATACAGCCCTACTTCACACAATTAACGGTAACCTCGAAAATAACACACAATTGAAAATGCTCAACATGATTTAAGTTGAATTGTTAATTCACATCATTGTAGTTTCACCTAGACCAGGTTAGAATCGGACGAGATTCAAACTGAACTTGATACTACATTGAAATTGATATACCAAAGTTCCGTAAGACAAATGTATTACCTAACAATAGTAGCATTCCACGGTACTGAATGATAGTTAATAACTAAACCAATATGACATCAGAGATGATCCTAGGAACTGAACATAATACATCCAAAGTTATTAATTAATTGTATTCTCATAGATTTGCACAAACCTAGAGTTCATAAAATTGGCGAAAATTCTGTCTGGAAATTCGAAGTTTAACCAATTTGGTTACAAGACATATACAAGTGCTGTTCGCCGGGAGATTTTTCAATGAGACTTGGTTAGGGGTAAAAAATATATTTATTTTTTGAGAACGTTATCCTGGTGAAACAGAACTTTCAGTTTGAAGAAATGCTGTCATATTTTCTTTAGTTGTGCACCGAAACGGGTGAGTAAGTTAGAGTATTATAGGTCAGTTATTGAGCTTCCATTTTCTAAATGGTCAATAAAGATTACTCCATGCAAATCTCATAGACCGCGGCCATAACTTTATTGGCTGAAAAAACGGTTTCTGCCTTTTTCCGAGCACGTTCATCGAGTAAAGTCCATTGCTTTGATTGTGCTTTAGTTTCTAGCGTATAGTGATGTATCCATGTTTCATCTACTGTGAGATAGTGACAAAAAATTCTCTTGAATTACATTTAAACTTTGACAAAACGTCATTGGAAATTGAAACACGAGTGTGCATTTGCGCTAGAGTTAGTAAACGTGGCATTCATGATGCGATTAACTTTATCAAGTATAAATATTGATGTAAAACATTATGCACTCCTTCCGTTGAAATGTGCACTTCATTAGCTATCCCTCGTACTTTCAACCCGACGATCATTCTTTACAATGGCATAGACTGTATCAATCATTTCTTGAGTAGGAACAGTTTTTGAAGGATCAGCACGTTCAGCATCAACCGTGGTCATATGACTATTTCTGAAGGTAACAAATTACTCCATCTGAAGGAGCAGATTCACCATACTACTTATGTAACTTTTCTTTAGTTTTTTTTATATTCTTTCCACGTAAAAAATAAGGTTTTATTAAAACACAAAATTCTTTTTATCCATTTTTAATCAAAAAATGGCAAATAGTTTTCTTTAAACAACTATTAAACTAACTGACGGAAATGCACGGAATAGGCTTCCAAAAGAAGTGTGAAGTTAGCCATATAATCATCGCGACGAGAATGGTGCCAACTTTTGAAAAATCCCTCTTCCGTCAAACAATCTTCGTAAAGTCTAACTTATATTTCAAAAAATTATTATTAGTGCAACTAAGGTATTAATAATAATTATGTATTAATTATATAATAAATACAAGATCATACTGTATAAAAGATTGAATTGTCTTGTTAAAGCAACAGCACACATTATCATGTTAATAGTCTATCAATTCCGTTTGGATGATTTCTATAAAAAGGTATTAAAAAAACCGCAACGAATCTTGTTTGTGGTGATATGGCATCAATTTCCCTATACAATCTGAGGGAGCAAGCAAGCTTAATATCATAACCGGCGCACAAGTGAAAAATCAAATCATTCCGCTCTTGCAAACATAGAATAAAACGTTGTTCTGTCGTTCGCCGGCTTTGTTTATACGAAAAGAATGACTTGCCTGTCTCATGCCATATTGCGCCTCTCTCACTTTCTCTCTCTTTCATTGTTATCCTAGATTGTTTTCTTTTTAGTTTACGAGCTATATAAATTTGAAAAATATTGTTCCTTTGTTTTACTTGAAAGAAATTAATAATAACATAATACTAAGCATAATTTACTTTAATTTGCTTCAAACCTTATAACAAATTGTCGAATTAGTAAACTTATACTTTATTATACTGATACTAAAAGGCAAACTGGCAAGGCAGCGTGTTAGATGTTCGATGGGTTATGGGTGTGTGTTTGTAAGTTCCCTCCCGGAACTATTTGGTGATGTAACTCAAGGTGCTTTTTAGGCCAGTTCAGAATAAAATTACAAAAAGGCCTATTCTGGTTTTTATTCTGAAGAGAATTTAATAGTTTAATTTTATTTAACATTGGGCCTATTTGTTGCAAGGTGAAGTTTACTGGGTGAAGTTTCTAGAATAAGTAAAGTCGTTCTACCTTTTGATTTCTAGTGAAAATACTGGAACTTAGTCCTAAGAAGTACTTAATCCAAAGAAACATATTGGTAGATATATTTTGGCCACATCTATATTTGGTGAAGTGTATTGCAATCAAACTGCATATGGCGGATCAACTGTTCCTCTATATAGAAGAATGTTAAGCAGCCCAAATCACATAAATGAATTGCAGATTTATTTTTGGTTTGCTGACTTGCAAGTAATCTTGGCAGAAGGTACCTAATACATAATGTGATCTATTACAGTCTTGAAGAAGCAGTAGGTTGACATATCGATCCCGTTTATTATACGTAAATTGAACGGGAGCGATAACTGTATGCTCACCTTTCTATCTTGTGCGAGACCGTAGATATTGATCGAATATTGTTCAATATTTCAAATTTTCCAATGTCTCTAAGAGGCAACTCAATGCCTTTCTTTGCACTTTCTTTGGACTAATACTTTTTGGAAGATTCAAAAAAGAGGATTCTCGTAAAGGTGAATGCTTATTTATGTTCACTTCTAAATGTGAAACACAAAGTGTGCTCACCCTGACTCTCTTTCCTGGAACTCCTCAGATTTTCCAAAAGTAATAAAGCAAAGACTATCGAAAATATCATTCGCGTCAGATGATGCAGTAATAATTTGGAATTTCGTGTTAAAACTTTTAAGATCTAAATTATCATCCGAATCGGTCCAGAAATTGAAGATTACGGCAATCGAAAACCGAATGCTGAAAGCAGCTGTTACAGATGCCCTAGCTGTATTAGACCACTAAAACGAAAACGCTACAACGAATCTAAAAGAAATGATACTGTGCAAGTATTTGATGTGTGTAATATCCAGTTTAAAATTATACAAAGAAAGGTACGGGTAGCAAACATTGAAAATCGCGGAATTTGTATTGCGATAGAGTTGAAAGTATTTGGAACGTTGAAAGATCTCACAGCTCTATTGAATGTATCACTCTACAATCTTGTATATGTAAAATTCGATCAATTTTATAATAGCTGTTTGAGCAGCAGTGTACCACAGTAGTTTAGAGAAATTTGGAAAATGTGTCAATAACAACTAAAATATATTTGTATCCTTTATTAATTTTTGCATGTTGGTCGATCTGGAAAAGGTCAGACTGCCACGTTTCATTAAGTCCTTTGATAATTACTCGTCGCCTCGGCTAATTATATCTAGCTGATGCGTCCGCTTCTCTTACAATATGATCTTTGTACTATCTGTCTGCTTTTTAATGTCTGCTTTTACTTTACTCATTATTGGGTTGTGCTACTACTTTTACCACGCCCTTCTTCTAGTTTTGTTATTTTCTCAGAAAAAGCCGCAAAGTTAGTGTCAATCCACTTTTTGATATCGTGTCTGAGGGTTACTTCCTGGGTATGGACACGTTTTTCAGCATATTGTTTTGTGCAAGCATCATTAGTTGAGATTGTGATGCAACATTTCGAAGTAAGAGATTTCCAATATCGTAATCGCCATCCGCGGTTCGATCAATCGCTTCCGCTATAGGGGCTGCAAGTTGAATAGTTCTAAGTACTAGATTTTCCACATTTCTCAATATTCATACTCGTGTGTTTATTGTTGAAATGTTAGGAGACCACTATGTGTATAAAACTTGAAGCTAGACAATATAACCACTTTCTCGCAATTTTTCTTCAATTGATGCGATTTCATTATTGTGGGAACTAAATTACCAGCTGGGAGGCTTGTAATACTCTAACCGGTAAACGAGTTTATTAAGGTCATCAAGAAACACATAACTAGTCGTTTACAATGAACTAATATTCAAGTTTTCTTTAATCCAGAACCACTTTCCTATATGTTTAGTGTCCATTTACATAAGGCTCACAAAACGGGATATTTTATCTTTTCATCTATATTTTCTATCTATATACAACTCAGAAAACTCTCAGATATGCTCTGAGATAACAAAGGGCGGCCACCAGAAAACTTTCTAATCAGTGCAGTACCTAACCAGAGTCGGTGCTCTCACCGATCTTTGTGGAACGCACTGTACTATGGATTATTGAAGTTAGAAAACTGGTTGACTGTACGGACACAAGAGCTGGGTCCTCAGAAAATGGATGCGGTCTTACTAAATGGGAAACGAAGATGCAATGTACCAAACATTACCAAGTCAAGGGTCGTCAAGTAACTGTCGCAAAAACATTAAAATACATGGGTATCACACAAGATAGCGGTTTCTAGTCCTCAAAGTTCCTACACGGCAAATCAAGCCTTACAAGAAAGTCTCACAAGTAGCATGCTTAATTTGTAGAAGAACAGGACCTCAAACCCAGAAAAATATACTTCTGTACACACTCGCAAGGATTATATTGCTATATTCGGCAACAAGCTGGGAAATGTGATTAACAAAGCAAAGACAGCAAGTACAAAGATAGTACAAAGATCAGCGTTACTCGGTGTCACAACAGATTTCCGAATAACATCTACTGAAGCACTATACGTTATTGCGGTGTTTCTGTCTATAAAACTCTTAGTAAAAGAAGTATAGGGATAGAAAAACTGGTTACTATACAGCACAGTAGCAATCAGAGAGGGGGAGAGAACTCCTAAGGAGATATGGATGCGTATATTAAGGGGAAAAAGAAACACGTAGATATAATAGAAGTTTGTATCACCATGCAGAGATGTTAATCGGCATGGCTGCTTTGGCAAATACCTAGAGGAGATGAATAAAGGACAAACTGCGGAATGCATACAATGCAAAAACGCGTCTGATGATACAGAGGAAACAATTTTCAACTGCACAGCGTAAGAATCACAATGGAGTTTCTGAAGCAGCAGCTTCTAGGACATCACATTCAGCCCGAAAATGTTATCAGTTGGATAAAGTAAACAGAGAAAAATAGGAATACTGTACATAGGCACATCCATTAGAGGGTACCTAAAACAAGAAACAACTATACCAGAAATGAGAACAAAAATCTGAAAAAAGTATAGATAATTCCTGCACCAAGAAGATAAGAAAACAGTTGGCCATAACACCGAATTTGAGAGAATTTGTATCTACTTGGGATGGGAGAGTAAGGCAAATGGCCGAAACGGGTGAAGTATAGGCAAGTGTGTCGCCTGTAGTTTCCTGTGTCAGAGGGCCACTTTAGCTTTCGCTGTATGTGCCACAAGAAAGAAAACAATATTGATTTGTGTCACGCAATTCTGGGAGTTAACTTCTGGGTAATGTAGAATAGTGAATATATCGATAATGAATAACAAATATAACTATAATTGGATATAATTGTAATTTTATATCCCCAAGTATTACCAGAAACTGGAATTATTATTTTAGTATAAATATTTTTATAATATTTATTTTATTCAAACATATCATCTACAAAGGATTCCAAGATTCAAATTTCTAAATGTACTCTGCATATATTCCTAGCAACAGCATACTACAATTTATATTACGTTTTATATATACCAAATGTCATAATAAATTTGAAATTTCTTGTTAAAAGTTAAGAGTAACCGTCTAGACACCCAGTCACAAGTATTCTTGATTCGTTTTTAAGTCCTTAAAGTATATAGAAAACTGAAGCATTTTGTATAAAACTAGCAATCTCCATGTGCCACAAATTTTCTGAACGACATTAGCCGGCATACGTTTTGATCAAAAAGGAAACGGATTAAATTAGCGCTGCACGCTTCCGCGATCAAACGATTTAAAGAGGTAAGGAAGCGGTTGTTTCGACTGCATGGTTTTAAGAAAATCTGCTTGTGGAAATAGCGGTTTAGTCTGGCTACACATTAAGAGTCAGAATTCTTTACATTGCCGAATAGAAAGAATTTGTACTATTTCACGGTAAAATTCTATATTCTTGGAATTATCATTTAACTTTCCGCTTTAAGTGCATATTTATACTTGCGGAGATCCTGCTAAGTATTACATAGAATGAACAAAATTTAAAAGCCGGCTTTATTTCAATACTTTAAAAACGTAACTATAAAATAAATGTGGCGCAATTTGGAGATGCCTAAAACAAACTTGTACGTTATTAACTTGTAATATTTATGTCTTAAAAATTGTTTTATTATTTTTAACATTTCAATTTCTTAAAATAAAATCAAGGATGAACTACCTCATGAATTATTGTATGAATTCATGCGCCTAGCGTTTTTCTTGGCAACTGCGTAATTATTATTTCCGTAAGGAGCCAACCAAGGGTTTTGTTCCGTTACAAAAGTGGCGCGGGCCAGACTTAAACTGAAAAAGTAATGATTAGTAGTTGACTAACTCATTCTAAATCAATTCCAAATACGGAATGTAGTTAGCTTAGGAGCATATTGAAATTCAGGTAATTCATCTAAATTTATTACTTAATTTATTACTTATATTCACAAATAGCTTTTTGTTCTTAAATAGTTCTGATGAAGGGATGATTGATATTCCGGAAACATGTCAAAAATGCAGTCGAGGACTGTCAATTGATTTCGTTTTGTCAGCATCTCACGATATCAATTAAACTGGATGTTTTGGGACACTTTCTGGATTTTCTGGGCACTTTTGTTTAATTTATTTTATCAAAGAAGAGCCGGCTTTTTTTCTCTTCTAGTAGATTGTTCTTTATCTTTCATATACCATATATACTTATTCCTAGTACACTTAGTTAAATGGAAGATATGTGATTCATGTTCTGGGCCTTTTTGTATTTTACCTAAATACGTTTATTTGCTTTTTTTATATAAATTTTCCATCTAGAACTACCATCTGGGTCCATTGGACCCATAGCGTTACTTAACAGGCAAAATCAGTAGTATGCAAATGTAGAGATTTCCTGATAGAATCACCTGAATTAGGGACCTCCTCGATGTTGAGATCATACAAGTTAGGGACTTCCCCGCATTTTGAAGACTTCTCCGCTGTTTGAGTAACAACAACGAATAAATACGGTATTCTTCTGTAAAGTGACTAGTATTTGTTTGTTTATGAAAATATTAAATCTAATTACTGTTACATTCTTTGAGTCTGGAAAATAAATTGTATATGCTTTAGTTGAGTTTTTTTATTTCATAATACATAGCTATTTTAGTGTCTAACATTTTAAAAATGGAAATAGTCAAGAGTGACGGTGAATATATTCATCGGATAATGATGGAGAAGTAGACATTGAAGTTTTAAGCCAAGGCGAGTAAAATTCAGAAATAGACAACTCTAATGATTCCGACTCAGATGAAATCGACGACGATGAAATGAACACCATCAGCGAATCAAATTTAGCTTTTGTATCCAAGAATCAAGAAATATGGCTCGAAAATCCTGTCCACCCTCCACAGGCGCGACTAGATCAGCGTAATATTTACCAGAAAATCAGGAATATGCCTTCCGAGAAGTTGATGAATATTTTCAATGTTATTATGAGTCGTACTAGGTTTCAAAGTATACTTTGAGTAATTATATTTGATATTTCAGCTGCTGGAAGGACAGAAAGATCTACTGACAAACTTCAACCTATTTGCGAAATGTATTTCGAAATGTGGAACCTACAAGACAGATTTATTTCAGGTTGGAGTATGACCGTAGATCAACCATAACTTTTACCGGAAGATATCCATTTTGACTATATACCTTCTAAACCAGGATGATATGGTATCAAGTTTTCGGCAATTTGTGAAAGCGTCATGTAATATGCTTGGAAGTTAAAAATTTACGTAGGAAAAACTGTAGAAGGAAGAGAAAAAAATCAAAGCGAAAATGCGGTGAAGTGACTAGTAAAGGATATCGAAAATTTTGGACGAAACATAACCTGCAACAATTTTCTTACTTCATATTCACTTGCAAATTATTTACTGTCAAAAAAACTACGTAACATAGAAATAATTCTAAAAAATAAGTAGGACTTGCCCACTTGTTTTTCGAATTTCAAGAACCGTGAAGTCCTTTCCACATTGTTTGGTTTTCAAAGCGGGAAAATGATAACTTCATACTGTTCAAGAAGAGGAATAATTGTGACATTACTTACTACATTACATAATGACAAGAAAATCGATAACGGACCCATAAAGAAACCTGAAATAATTCTGGATTATAACAAAAGAAAAGCTAGGATTGACACTATGCACGAAGTGACAAGGATATACAGCGTGAAAATGAAGACTAGAAGATGGCCACTGATCGTTTTCTTCAATATGATCGATATTAGCGTTATGAATGCATCCTTCATATATTATCTCTCAATGGAAATTGTGATAAAAAGTTACGTAAGAGAAGAAATTTTATTATAGAAATAATATATCGAAAATTTTGAAGGAATGGTACCAATCACCAGTATAGCATATGAACCTCCGAAAAAGAAGGTACGATGCGGTATATGCATATCTCAAAAAGATATAAAAACTAAAACAACATGCTATAAATGTATTCAAGATGTATGCGGAGAACATTCTGTTACATTATGTAATAATTGTTTTTATTAGCTATATCTAAAATATACTAAATAAAAATATTAAAATAAAGAAAAACGACTTAGACTAGACATGGGTCCAATGGACCTAAGCGGTAAGTATTGACAGTTTTTTTTGCAGTAGGCAAAGGGGTAAACAAACCTTTATTTTATGTATTAGCTTAAGTTCAATTTGTTTACCTATCGGTATTTCATTTTGTTCCACGATTTTTCCACCAGCTCACGTCGCTCCAATTTACGTAGTTTCTAATGTTTATTACTTTCACGTAATTTTATTTTGCATGGCTTCTAGATCGTGTACGTTTTGATATCATGTGACTATTTATA
>WYDF02029645.1:0-12860 GCA_009867245.2 Adranes taylori
ATAATGGTACAAAATAAATGGCAAAATATTAGTCAAGAGCTAAATAAGAAAGCAGGGGCGAAGAAAATACACGGTTCTGTTACATCTCTAATGCTGTTTCACTCATTAACTGATAGGATTGATATTACACACACCCTAAAATATGTGACGTACACATCTGGACAACGCAGAAGACTCCTAGCTACCTAAGCCCTCAGTAGAAATCTGGGGACCGAGGAACAACAACATCAGTTCGAAGTGAGGTCTCACTTTAAACGGACTTGGCGCCCGAGAAATTTCCAAAGACTGTGACTATTCTATGATTAATAAGATGTTTACTTGCACCATTAGAGACAGTCGCTAGGCTCCCCGTTAGCAGCGTCGCATGTGAGAGTTTCGTTAGCATATCAGCGCAGCATTGTATGTTGCATATGTTGATACCCCAGGAAGGGACGTCACGTAGACCATCTGCCACTGTCACAGTGCTACAACGCAAAGAGCGTGTGGATCGTCACGAAGTGTTACAGAATACAGTCCTTTAAAATTTTAATAAGCCGCTAAAATTTAACAGATTTCATACAGAATAGACCCTAAGCATCACTACCAATTAAAGAATATAATTTAATCATTGGAAATACAATTGTATTCAATTATTTAGAGATTGTTGTCTCCATAATTTTAAAGAGAATATCGTGAACTTTCTGGAAAATAATTAGTATATGTTAACGTAAACTTTTCCTTGTGGAGCAGTATTAACTAATTTAGTCATATGCAAAAATTTCATACGTTTTTCATTTTTGTTTTTATGGAATGATTAAAACAATGTACACACTATTTATATAGTAAAAAGAAAAGCATTAAATTAAAAATGAAGAAAGGAACTAAGTACAACTAATTTATTTGTTAAGATATAAAACGAATCTTACGTGGGGCTGGAGGGGGTGGAGGGCCTGGAGTTGATATTCTTCCAGTACGTTTCGCTGGACAATTTGGTCGATAGCAAGGTGACGAAGGTTGATTGTTACATACACCCATAGCGCACATTGTACATTCTGGATCCTCGACCCCTTGGTATTTTTTATATTTTTGGCGTGGAACCGGTGCTGCTGATGGAGGCCACCTATTATACTGAAAGTAAAACATTGAAAATATCACTTTATCATTTTTCAATTTAAGTGAACTTCCGTTCTGTTTTTGCTGTTTTGCTCATTTAATTTTAAATTTCACTAACGCTAGAATGGTATAAATACAAGTGCTATAATTTCTTGTGTATGATATGTTAACTCATGTGAATGTTAAACTTTTTTATAATGTGGAGCATATGAATAACAACTGATAAACAAATAATGATATTATTACGTGAGTAATTGGAGCTGTTCTGGGATCTACTGATCCAGGCGCATCAAACTGACATGCTTGTAATGATTCTTCCAATTGTGCACTAGAAAAATAATTATAGAACAATTAGAAAAACTTAACATATAAAAAGTTCTCATATTTTGAATTTATTTGGTCTCTGGATTTTATCCGACAGCTGTTGAAATATAACATGAGATAATTATTTAACCTGTTTTGCACTATACTTTATTATAAGGATGCAAGAGCTAGATTCCTCTTTGATAAATATCACTAGCTTGTTATGGTTCTAGTTTGATTCCAATGACTGATTCCAATGTATCTTGGTGCGCTGAACCCGAAAATGACCTTATTTCTTTCCATCATGTCAGAATTTTTTGCAAATCGCAATTTGCCAAATGTAGTATATATCGAACAATATCACAAATATGAGACTTAATGATAGAGTGAAATAGGTTTGTTTCGTATAAAACGTATTATTTTGCGGCTTATAATAGATATAATATAATAGAATCTAGCAGTTAAAAACTCAAAATTTTAGTCGTTGTTTCGATGTCTCTTTGGACCAGCCATGCTCTGTTTCAGGCTTTTCCGCGCATGTGCTCTTCTGGAATCATCTCGGTGCAACATCCAGTAATAGTCTGTCATCAGTGTAGTATTCCATCTTCTTTGGTAACGCTTTTCCATTTCATTGATATCCTGATGGAATCTCTCACCCATCTCTTCACTAACAGCACCCAGATTCTCAGGAAAGTAGTCTAAATATGAATGTAGGAAATGAATCTTCAAACTCATGGGACAGCCTAAATTTTGGTACTTCTGCAACATAGGCTCAAGATAGACTTGAAATTAGGATCCTTCTTGTTGACGAGAAACTTGGTTACTATATCTTTAAAAGCTATCAAGGCTTATTTTTGAGCAACTAGAATTTTTTTCAAAATATCCATCTTTGTAAAGGTTTTTAATGTCCAGATCCGTAAAGATACTCTCTTTTAGTTTTGCAGTTGACAAGGCTGGAAACTTGTTACAAATGTATTGGAAACACATTTTTTACTCCACGTTCCAATGACGCTCGTTGTGGCCAATATTTCTCTTTCCAATGGTTTTCCCTGTCCCTGCTATCCCATTCACATAAAAAAAACAAAGAAACTTTTTGTATTCGACGTGGTGTCCAAGATCATCAATATTACTTTCAGATCCCCACACACGATCCACTTATTATCGTCGTACTTAATTTTCTGGAGAACAAATTGTAAATTGACATACCGTTCTTGAAGTATACAGAATGCCCTATGGGTATTGACGCATACATGTTTCCTTGTAAAGCAGGACAACTTTAAGTTCGTTTCGACGAATCGATGGATAGTCTCCAATCAGTGCTTTCCTACGGAATGTTGAATGTCTTAAAGAGTCCACACACATCAAGGCGGAATACTCAGCCTCCTTCTTCCTAAATATATGGAATAAAATCTTTTTCTCTGTACCTATACCAGGAAAACGAAACGCCAGCTGCGAGCAAATTCTTATCGTTAAGCCGTGAACCAAGCAATTCTGAAGCTCCTTTGGTCAGATGTAAGTCGCGAATCAAATCGTTCAGTTTGTGTAAATGTGTGTGGAGCCGAATTTGCCAGGTTCGTACTCCACTTCGTTATCTTCGGTTTCTTCTCTTGATTCAATTTCAGGATCATCTACTTCTGGTAAATGTCCTGAGGCACTTGTACATCTGAACCATGAGGGACAGTACGTAAAGTCGATCATAGATTTGGATAGACGATGTTCTTTTTATTCCTTACATTGAAACCGTAAACACCGGTTGAACAAAAGTAACAATCAGCATTATGATTTTGTGGCTCTCCCCAGACCATCGGCACGCCAAATCTGAAACAATGTTGTTCTGACCACCGTCTCAGACCTTCAACACACGTATAGCAAACATAGTGGGGTGCCCAAGTTTTGTCTTGATCTACTACTTTTACACCGAAATACGCGAGATACACTTGCCGCACGAACGATGTTATATGTCTGTAGACTTTTTACAGCCTCTTGACGCCATTTCGAACACTGTATGTTTGCTTTTTAGCATGTATCCGCCGACACAAACACTTTTGATCGCGGAAGATACGTACCAACGTTTGCGTCGACATTAACAGCCAGCTGAGATGTACAACACGTTTAATGACGATAGTGCTGCAATGTGCCGGATTATGATGTCAACGATTCGTTTTCATTATAAACCGACAGATGGCAGCATTGTCTATGCCTTTCCGTAAATTCCTTTAAGTGTCAGCTTTGCAACCGTACTATCTCCGCTATTGAAACACTCTAGGTTTCGCTGCCCATCAAGTATTCTATATTATGCCGGATAACTGGTTAATATCGTTTAAGGTCGGAACGAGACCTTTAAACCTCTGAATTTCATTCTTGGTCGTTTTTCGCAGATACTTTTGTTGTAGGTCGCCCTGCGACGATCTAAGAATTTCACCTCTCGTCCCACAATACCGATGTCTCCAGCCATCCCACTTGGTTATTATTAGAACACCCGAGAGCTGTTTGGGCAAATTCTAAATTCTTTTATACTGTTCTATACAACACTATACAGGACATTCCTGGACTGCGTTGAATACACTAATTTGCTTAAAGTAATGTAGCCTGTTCTCATGTACACCTACAACCAGTAACATATGTAACCGGTACACATGGAAGGTGTACTTGTATGACTTAATATAATGAGTACATTGTGTAATATTTACATCATCGATAGATATGGTACTAAAATGTATCCATTAAGGAAAAGCAACAGTTTTTCTTTTATTTTTAGGAAATATCTAAAAAAAGGTTGGGATTTCCTCTTTAAAATGTTTTCAACTTTTTTTTAAACAAGATTGATTATATGAAATTTTGGCGAAGAATTTTGTTTTGGATCTCATTAAATAGACTTGCAATGAGAAATATTACATTTGGCAGATTATTTAAGGGCTGACGTATGATGGTTTAAATTTAAGTCGTACATCACATAGTGTACAAAATAGAAGTATAGCTTTATATAATATTACCTTACATTAGGATCTACATAAGGAACCACATTAGGATCTACATTAGCTATTTGATTCGCATCTTGTTTGGCAAATACATTTACAAATTCTCTTATTTCGCCCGATGTGGGACTTCGCACTTGAGGTGCTTGACGTGATGGAGCACCACCTTTAACACACCATTCTAAAAAGGACTTAGCTTTATCCCATCGTTCACTCAGATCTCCTAGGTCTACCGCTTGAGGCGCTTGAGGTGCTGGAACATTTGCAGCACCCACACGACGACGTGGCCGTTTTTGAACTTCCAATTGTGGTGACGGAGTTCCATATGGTGTAGCTGGAGGAGGTACTTGTAAATTTGGACCTGGAGTTGTATGTAATATATTCAATAAAAATTCAATAAATTTATTTCTTGTGGGCTGTAAGATGAGACTTTTAACTGTAAAATGTTTTATAAATCTACTTTGTTAATATGGAAACTAAATTCTTAAATAAAAAGGTACATAATGTATCAGAGAAATTTTGTTCGTAAAATTGGATTTTTTTTTGGTTATGTATACATAAAAACTTGACACAATTTTACATACCTGGCATTACTATATCTTCTCCAGGGCTTCCACTATACTCGCTGCTTAGATATGGTGTCATCATTGAGCGCCCTTGCATTGCAGGTGTTCGCGGTGTAGGTGGTCTAATATTTATATCTAGTAATAAAATTAAGATGTTCACTCTCTAATCCCTACCTCCAGTGGCACAACTATGAATATTCGTGCCAATATGCAGTAATGAGTTATAAATTATGAGTCGATTTTCAGCACTAATAGATTCATAGCCCTTTTGTAACTGCTCGTATTATTTTTTACATTTTAATATGCCACTCGATTTTCTTTAAAACAATAACAACATGAGGGATCAGCTTTTAATAGTTTCCTAAATATAACCTAGTTTTCCACCTATTCTATACTTTATGGATTAAATAGTTTCCAAATCTTATTGTGTGCATTATTATTGAATTAAAACTGAAATATAATTCTTTACCTGGTCCGTAATTTATTTGCGGCGGAGTGTAAGCTGAGGCATCAGCGTATGGTACTGAATATGACATATCTGTTGAAAAACAATAAATAGTATATTATCTAAATATTTGAAGCTTTTCTTTAGTTATATAAAATCAATAATTTACTAACCTGGAGAACCCATACACATATTTGGTGCATATTCATCTGCAGTATAATTTGCACTCGGATTAAGTGCGCTCGCTGGACTGTAGTAAGGTCCAGGGGCATTGTAAGATGTTGCAGAAATACCCGGAGGACTTGATGGTGGGGTATTTCGATATATATCATATGCGCAAGGGTCATATTCTGGTGCGGATTGTGGTGTAAATCTTCCTACATCTATATAAAAAACATCTATTTTAACGATTGTTAGTTTTTATCAGCATTAAACGAAAACCAACAGTTGACACCAACAGTTGACAATACGAAAGATAACAGTTCCAATGAATTAGCAAAGCTAGGATGGTGATTAATTCATATTATAAATATCTACGGTTTCGTTGTAGTAAGAAATTTACCCTTTGGCCTGTTTATTGGCCTGACATGGTTTCTAATTGTAGAATCTGGTCTTACCTTCGCTAATTGGCTTACATTTCCAAAAAATATATTAATTAAACGTTTTATATTATTTTATGTTTTATAACTTCAAAACATTTTGCAAATATTCTATTTTAATTAATCACAAAAGAAGATTCAACAAAGTTAAATGAAACTATACAATGTGCACTATATCGATGGATAGCTGTCATAATAAATTATAATACTTTTTCGATTGACTAACGGTACAATGAAAAAAATACACCTTTTTTAAGGGTAGTGCCTGTGGCTAAATGACAGATGCTTAAAGATTTACTTACACGTACCTTTGAAACTGCAAATAAGATCAAATAAAATATGCACGAGGCGATTTCATTATAAAACTAAATGAAAATATGAAGGGAGCAGGTTAGTTAAAGGTGTAAACATTGAGGGAATGATGATTCGGGGAAGAGATATAAGTGAAAATTAATGGATTAGGAGTAGAATGAATGTTAATAGGAAGATGGGTTTGTCTACGAGTAGATGGTTTGAGAAGGTGATGGATGGTAATGAAGTAGTGAATAAAGTAATGGAAATGATGAGGGATGTGAAAAGGCGGGAGTAGATATAACAGTAAGTATTGGTGGATCAAGGAAGAGGAAGGGGAATGCCGAGGTTTTTAGTATCGGAATCAAGTATGGGGGAAAAAAGTATGATTGCAAGATTCAGACGTGGGAATAAGGAGGGAGGTAATAAGTATTGAATGAATCAACAAGAGAGAATGTGTAGGATATGGGGAGTGGAAGAGGAAAACTGGAACCTTTGGAAAAATGCGTGTAAAGGGATAGTCTGGAGTAATAACGATCTGGCATTAGGGGGACACATGAAGGTAAGTTTGGGAAATGAGAGAGAGAGAGAGAGAGAGAGAGAGAGAGAAAGAGATTAAAGAGAGGTGGCCAAATAAAGGTAAGTTGTATATATATAGAATTTTAAAAGGCTATTTTTTATAGAACACTATCGGGTAATCAGTTAATTTATTAATATGTACTACAATTCTAGCACAAATGAAATTATCATTAAGTATATCATAATGGACTACATTCTCAAGAAACGAAGACGTAACAAGTTACATGCAATTTAGGATGCCAATATGGTAGCAATCTCATAGAGAGGTTTTTATTTTTTGTTTGTATGATGATTATCTTTTAATTATAACCTTAGTTTGTAAATAAAGATATATCTATCTACGTACCCGAAAAGGTTAACACTCGCTAAAGCCAACTAATCAACCGCTATGTGTAATAAGAATTAGGTTTAAAATATTTGGCCCCACTTAATTTGGAATAAAACAGTAGACCGGACCATAGCTAAGTTGGACGTGCCGTTTAGATTTAATTGTGTCTTTCGTGGCTGAGTAATTACTGGTAACGTCCATGATCAACGATAGTCATAAGCCTTAATAATTCAGGCAGCAGAAATGAAACAGTTATTAAACTTAATTAAATTGTATTGGTTGCTTAAAAATGTTTATCTATAATCTAATGATATGCTCATTCATTTCTATACGTAAAATAAAATAATCAACGCGTTGCAGCTAATAAAATAAATTAAACATGACTTTATTTTTATTTAATTATTAATATAATATTATTTTATTCCGGATTATTATTTAGCTAGCTCTTTGAACTTTACGACGTGTGGCGGACGCCCAAAATTACTCTATCTTCCTACTATCTCTGGGCTTCATTTTTATATATACTGGCCCATTCCACATACCTCATTCTAGAATATTTCCTACAACCATTAAGTAGTTCATCTGAACGCTAGCGTGTTTGCTCCTCTCTTAAGTGATCTTTGGTCAATGCGTTCTAGCCTCGTGCATATCCCTCTTCAGTCGTTGTCCGATTTCGGAGATCGTGACTCATTCATGGAAACTGCATAGTGACCCTTCGCATGCTTCTCTGTCTTCTACAGTACGCATCACTTGGCAAGCCGACATTCTTTATCTGGTCCATATATCTCACCGGTGACCTTTCTCTAGACTTTTTTCCATCAACTTTCCATACCGTCCATACCGTATTACATGCCCCAAGAGTCGCTGGATTGTTGGTAATAATCTCTCATTTTCGAGTATTTTTAGTTCTCTTAAAATGGATGAGTTGGTGCGGTATGCTGTCCAAGGTATTCTCAGCCTTTTTCTGTAACATATCATTTCAAATGCCTCAATTCTTCTTCGGCATGCAGCATTTATGATGCAGGTTTCCGAGCCATATTCCGCAATAGGGAACACTAGAGATTTCACAAGTTTCATTTCAAATTTTAACCAGTCTTCCAAATTCCTCCTTTACCATCCCAATTCTTCTTTTAATCTCTTGCTCTAAGCTACCCCCATTTGTTATCTTCATGCCCAAATAGATAACCTCTTCTTTAACTACTATGTCATGGATCTGTTGCAATGGTAGAGGAACCGTTCCTGCCCGATCTATAATCATCAAGTGGCATTTAGATCTATTTAGTTGCAGTCTGTATTCCAGGCTTACTTTCTCGATTCGTTGTAACAGTTCATACATTTCTTGTTCATTTTTAGCCGCTGCAATAGTGTCATCCTTCGTATCGAAGGTTCGAAATCCTTTAGATACTCCTCCAATAGATACTCCACCCTTCCAGTTCTCTAGCTACTTTCTCATTATCCATTCTCCATAAATATTGACAAATATAGGGGACAGAATATATCCCCGCCTTACGCCTTTTCCTACTCTAAAGTTTCCTGAGTATTCGATTCCTATTTTTATTTGGGCTAGGTTGTTGTCATATAGTTGTTTAATAAGGTAGATTCGATGGTCGGGAACTCCCATTTCTTTTAAAATCTACCACAGTTTATTCCAATGCACCGTGTCAAATGCCTTGCTATAATCCAGGAAACATAACATAGCTGAGACATTGTATTCATACAGCTTTTCAACCATCTGATGCTAATTTAGACCTAAATTTCAACCTAACAGACCTAAATTTGGTATAATGGTTAAGCGCGCCCTAACCCGCAATCAAAACGACAGTCATTTAATTCCAGTGCGTTTCAGGTCAATTCTCTTAGGTATCAACTTTAATTGTTTATTTAATTGAGACGTACAACAAACTCATTACTAAATATAATATACTTATGGTGCATTATTTGGGTATTGGTTTGTGCGCACCGGATAATTCACCATATTTATTAAAGTTTTGATAATAAATCAAGAATTGTCCATAAAAAGGTTAATCGGCTATATAAATTGTCTATGAAAAGAACTATAGAACTTGTTGATGTGCTTCCCAACTCTAATGACGATTCCGATGATGAAGGTCCAAGTTGAAGTATAAAAGACTCCAGGTCATCTTGCATCTCATCAGCCTTCGACATGTCTCTTTCTACCTTAAGAACATGCTTGTTGCAGTTTTTCCAGTTCTCTGCAATTATCGGGGAGTATGCCTCTTTTATCAGGCATTTCATATCTTTAGGTTTAAATGTGTCATTATTCCTCTCAATATGCCCCTTTACTTGAGACCAAATTACTTCGATCGGATTTAGTTCGCAGTGATACGGAGGCAATCTTAACACTACGTGACCATGCTGCTTTGCTGTTCATCAATCTTGAAGGCATTGAAACTATATGTTTCACACTCCACGACGTGTAGAAATTCTTTTTTTAGCATACTGTCATCTGTATCAATTTCTTTTGATTGCAGCCAGGATATTATTCGTACCTTTATCCAACTTGTAGGTATTTCTTCAACTTTTCTGGAAAGTTACCTTGCGTTGTCCATCACACTTACTGAATCAATACTGGATGAAAGAGCAGGAGAGAATGTGTAGGAAATGTGCAAAAATAGAACAAAAATTGATGCAGTGGATGAATGAGTGTGAGGTGATAGAATGAAGTGGGAAAGAAAAGGAGTTGGGGGAAAATTGGAGGGTTAGTTTTGGTGAAGAAGGAGAGGGTTTAGTGATTATGAGAAGGACAATGAAAGAAATAAATAATGGGTAAGGGAAAAGGGTGAGTGGGAAAGGTTGTGGGGCATAAAAGGGGGATAAGGGAGGGGCATAAGCAGGAGGGTTTTGAAATAGGGGTTGAATGGGAGTTTAGAATGGAATGGAATGGGAGGTTAGAAGGGGATACATAATTTAACAAAGGTCTTCTCTTCTTCCTTCAAGAAGTTTAGGCATTTATTATTTGGTTATGTTTGGTATTAATATGTCTTTTTGTTATTTATGTATTTATTTACTTTTCTGTTTATTGCACCTGTAACTAATATTTGACATATGCCAATAAAGGTCTTAACTATCTATTTCTCTATCTGTACCATTTAGCCATTTTACTTTCTTCAAATTCTCAAAAAGTCATAGATTTTGGTTCATAAAGAATTTAATTTTTTTCAAATTTTTATGAAAGTGGTTAAATTAAAATAACTACAAGTGGAAGAAAAGTATGTATGTAAATACATACATATGTAAAACATTATAACACATAAACACAAATTTAAACAATGAACTTATATGTAAGTTAAGGAACTAAAGGTAACGTATTATGAACAAAACACTTAAAATAAAATGTTTAAATAAAGATGAACGTTAACGTAAGGAATCACTGTCGTCATTAGTTTCCATTGCTGTGTATTGACCGAAATTAAGATATTGGTCAAACGTTGCTTCTTTTGCAATTCTTTTTGCAATATCTTGGAAATGTTAATGACGGAATTGACTCCTCGTTGAACTTTAGTACTCCTCGTTAGATCATTTTGCAAAAATATATTCATTCCTTGCGCGAAATAAGAAAATGCTTCCGACAAGGTCTTCGTCGTAAGCTTTTCGCTTATACCAAGCACAGGCTCTGACTCTGGCTCCTTATCAAGTGCTTGTTCTGTTTCTAACTGGAACAGTTCTTCGTTTAAAAGAGATTTTTTCCTCAGCATCTAGAGGATCAATCAAATCACTTTCTTTCAACTCCTTCAACTGAATACCGAAGTTTAATATGTTTTGTCGAATTCCAGAAAGGCAATTAACTTCAGCTTCATTAGTTTTTATGCATTCGGGTTAAATGTTTTTCAAAGCATTATTCATTGTGGCTGATTTCAATTCCTTCCACGGTTCCCCAATAATATCGACGGCATCTTTGATGTTGTATTTTTTTCAAAGCTCTTTTATCGAGGATTCATCATCGCATTCTTGAATAAGTTGACGAAAAGTTCTGAGTAAATAAAATAAGCCTTGAAAATAGCTATTGCACCCAGATCCATTGGCTAGATCAAAACTGTTGTATGCTTGGGAAGGAACTTAATTTGCACAAAATCAGATAGTTACGATAAATTAACCGAGTGCTTTGGAGCATTATCCAAAATGAGCAATGCCTTGTTGCTTAAGTTATTGTCCTTCAAATATTTATAGTCACTTGGATATGCGACTGTTGTATGTATCGCGAAACGAGAGAAGAACTGAAAGAAATGATTGAAAGAGTGAATAAGTATATGGAAAAAGAGGGTTACAGATTAATGTTGACAAAACGAAAGTGATGGTGTGCAAGAAGGGAGGTGGGAGTAGCATCAAAACTGATAAATTTGAGGTAGAAGGAAAGGTAAGACAGAATGTGAAACGGTTTAAATATCTAAGTTTTTCCTTAAATTATAATGGGAGCTGCAACCAACACATAAGAATGGCTGTAAAGAAAGCGAAAGTGGCGATGGAAAGATTAAAATGCGTGTGGCAAAGGAGATTTGGGGATTCGGTGAAATTGAGAATTTTAATAATGGAAGTTTGTGTGCAAAGTATTAGGTTATTTGAAGCGGAAGTATGGACGGTGAAAGGAAGATTAGAGATGGAAAGGTTCATCAATGGAGTATTGAGGAGAATAATTGAAATAGAAAAAACAACACCGAGTGACGTTGTTGTACAAGAATGTGGGAATTATAAATGTTGGAATAAAAGTATAAAGAAGTTAGTAAGGTATGAGAAAAGGGTTATGATGGATGAGAATGAAATATTGGTGAAATCAGTGTATATGAATAGTGTGGAAGTGGGGAGAAAGGGTAAATGTTTAAATGAATGGGCCATAGAGAGAAAAAAAATGTATGAAAGTATAGGATGGTAGATGGGAACATGGTATGGGAAAATGTATGATGTGGAAGAAGCTGTAAATGAAGTTAAAATAAAGATGAATGTTATTGAGATGCTAGAACGATGGAAGAAATTAAGGAATGGAAGATACAATAGGAAATATTACAGTGTAATGAATGAGGAGAAAATGCCAGAATATATGACAGCAAATATAGGAATGAGAAGAAAAAGAATGATTGCACGATTTAGATGTGGTTGTGAGGAAACCGGTACGGGATGAGTGAGAGCGAAAGAAAATGTAGGAAGAGATGAGAAAAGGTGGGAACATTGGGTCAGTGCATGCACGCGAATGAAATGGTATGAGGAAGGAAGACGACTGGTAGGGAATATAAGAGCAAGTTAGGCTGGACCGAGTGACGTTGTCAGGCTGGACAGATTAAACGTATAGGGATAATGGAAAAGATTATTGAGGAGAGAAGGAAGAAGAATGGGAGGTAATGGTAAAAAGAAAGATAAATTCTTATTCCTTCTTAATCCTATATGGTTTTTTTTTTTGTATTTGTTGATTTTTTTGTTTCTCTTTATATTCTATTTTATTTGTTTTTTAAGGTTGAAGGTTTTTTATAAAAATTATGTGGGAAACGGCGGGTAATGCAGGAGGTTTTTAAGTAAAAGAGGGAATAGGAATTATAAAATATAAAATTACGTTGTTTATTTGAAATATGAAATTTAATGTATAGTTGTAAGAATTTATTTTATACCATTAAAGGTCGTTATATATATATATATATATATATATATATATATATTTATTTATTTATTTATTTT
>WYDF02029656.1:0-12860 GCA_009867245.2 Adranes taylori
GAATTACCAGGTCCAAAAACAGATCAAATATATTTTATTCTTTTAAGATACAAGCAGTTCAAATTACCACAATTTTGCCATAAAACTATCCATAACTTTTGAAACTCCTGGTATAGACTTACCAAGTCTTAGATCGAAAGTTATGAAAAATACGTAAAATCGAATTATCAAATAAAAGGTATAGCATTCCATTTAAAAACATTATTTTGTGGACGGCCCGCAGTTATAACACACCCTGCATACATGAAACTATTTTTAGTTTGTCAAGCTTAAAGCTCTAGACACTTCTGCTTTGGAAATTTTTCTCCATATAATATGATAAAGGAGCAATTGGACTTGGACTCACTATTGAGACCCTGTATATTATGCGATTTAATTTCCATTAAATTATTGAAGTGTTTAATCTCTAATTTACTGCGCGTTTTAGATTTGATAGCATTCATCAAACCTAAATCCACGTTCACATTTAGCGCTTGATGTTTGAAAAGATGAACAAATATCGTAAAGAACCTAAAGTTTCTTAAATATTATAGCCAGTTTTACATTCAATACAACCAAATTTACATTTTTCATTAATAAAAAATTCGAAATCAGCTTATTGTTCTAATATCTTGTTTAAATTGATCAGCTCATCGTTTTTCTTAGAGACTGAGATTTTATACGTAACACTGGGGAACAATTTTTAACCCAATTTCTTTTTGAGCTGTTTTTTAAACTTAAATAAACATGCTAGTTTCGCAACTGTAATTAGTTTTCTTCTATCACGTCAAATTTTTTCTCTACATCTTATGTGAATGTGACTACTCTCCGCTCGACCGTAGCACTATTACTCCCCTATAATAGGAAATACTATTGCTCTCCTATTGCCTGAAATAAAGCGTATCAAACCGGCGCGACGTGAATGATGCTAGGGGACCAGCGACAAGTTCAAAATTGTCTAGACTAGTTCATTTACGCGATATATTGTAATGAAATGTTGTGTGTCGCTCTGATATGGCGAAGCACACACCGAAGTTGAGTTCGAATGTTTGCTCTAGTACATGGTTAGCAGTAATTATTTTTCATTTACATATGAACTTAAACATTCCCTAATGTTTTCCTCTACTATTTCACGTCATAACTGCTTAAAAGGCCCCGATCCATTTTGTTCTATATGTGGCAGTTTCACCATTCCCAGTCAAAGGACAAACAGCCCATTCCCAGTCAGTACATCCGTCAGGCAAGCCTATTTTGCATATTTTAAAGAGAAAAGTGGTGATCAAGATAAATCTTGGGCCCCTCACAAGATGTGCAAGCAGTGTGTCGAAGTTTATGTATATGGACGGAGGGAACACGTGATGAACTGCTATTTGCTATACCTTTGATTTGCTGAGAGCCTAGAAATCACTCAAGTGACTGTCATTTTTGTATAGTGAAAACAATAGGATATAACAAGAAAAACAAATAGAGTATCCTTGTTTACCATCAGCAATACGACCAGTGTCTCATTCAGCTGTTATCCCACTGCCAGTTTTCAAAGGATTGCCCCCTTTGTCGCACAAGACGAAAATTTTGAAATTGACAATGATTCAGATCCTAAGAGATTTCAGCACCATGGGTTCAATGATTTGATACGAGATTTAGGACTATCCAAAAAAGGTTCAGAACTGTTAGCATTAAGACTGCACGAGAAAAACTTGCTTGAAAAAGGTGCTAAGGTATCGTACTTTCGATCAAAAGAACGTGCTTTCTGCAATACTTCCGAAGTGAAGATGGATTTGTGTATTGTCGTAACGTTCATGGTTTAATGGAAGAGTTGAGATTGTCAGCCTATAAGGTAACTGAATGGCGACTATTCATTGATAGGTCAAAGCGGAGCTTGAGGTGTGTCCGCCTTCACAATGGAATTTTATTTGATACCGTCCCAATAGGCTATTCAGTTTATTTGCGTGAAGAATATGAAGACATGAAGAGTGTCATTGATATGTTGCAATATCACACGCACAAATGGATCATCTGTGTTGACCTTAAAATGATCTACATCCCCCTTAAACGCGGATATACCAAGTGTCTGTTGACAATACCAAGTGTATGTGGGACAACAGAGCACTTGAGAAACACTGGATACAATCGAATTGGGCGCCACGGTCTGATATGAAACCTGGTGACCCAAACTTGTCGACAGAGAGAATATTATGTTGGCACGTAGTGAAAAGTTAAGCAACTGCTAAACATTATAAAATGTACTTTGTACTGGGCAAAGGATCAGTTTCATTATAAAATGTACTGGGCAAAGTATAAGTTGCACAGAGCAAACACTTCCAAATTATGAGGAAAATAGTACGAGTAGTTTTCACATGCAAAAAATGTTGACTATAACACATAACACACCTTATTGTGAAAAAGGGACAGGTACTAACTACTCTTGCCGAGTATTAATTTCTGTGAGACTTGCATAGAAATTATTAATCAGCAGTACCGAAATATACAATAGATAAATGGACACTAATTAAAATCATCTTGATGCAACCCTTGATAGACAATCTAAATGTCATATCCTTTCATATCAAGAAAATTAAGAAATCTGTACAACAATCCGAAAAGAACATCATACCTAATATTGTCTTATCAAATAGTCAGAAAATCCTTTATAATTAATTAAATGAAACTTATAAATTTATTGAAAAATTAACTTTAGAAATTTCAAGGCATAGACAAAAACAAGGTTAATTGAACTTTCTTGGTAGCGCGTTAAAAGTACTTTGGAATTTGAGACGCGAATGACGTAGAACAATACAAATAATACTATCGAATGAGGACAAAATGAAAAGCATTATGTCAAATCAGATATTGCTAACTGAACATGCTATGACTTCAACTATTTTAAATTTGAGTAAAAAACAAAACCTAATGAATGATCATATGCAGTTGTTATCAAAAGATCTACAAAAACCAAAAACAGTTGAAAATTACATGAAATAAATAAATTATTTAGAAGTCACAATGGTTCAATTTATTATTGAGGTAAATGTTGATTAAAGACATTTTTGAAACTGTAGTGGAAGCCATAACTTTTGCGAAGCTAAAAGCTTTTCACCCTTTAATTTTAGACCGTTCAGAATTATTAAATGAATGAATTAAAATCAGAAAATTTAATGTAAATTAACCATAGGAAATCACTAGAAACTTAATGCTTTATGAAAAAATAGTTACCGTAAAAAGTTACTATGCTGATAATAAATTAATTCTTGTATTAGAAATTCGAATTGTTGACTTGAGATTTTATAATTATTATCTCCTATACGCTTTTCCTATTTAGCAACATCCGAGCGAGACTTTCAAAATAATTATACTAAAAACCAAATACCTTATCCAAAATGATGAACATTACAATCTATACAATGGAAAATGTCCAGAAGTTAGATCCAATAATTATGCCGAATCCAAGCAATTAATGAAATCAATGGAATTATACCATGTGAAGTAAACTTACTCCAATTTTCAAAAAATTATAGCAATTGTCAACAGCACAGAATAGAACTTCAAAATGTAAAAATTCCAAATGTATCCGAAACTAAATGGTTAGTTATTATATCGAAAGAAATTATAGTTCAATATTCCTATAAATCCAACTACGAAACCACAGCATAAAAAGTTATATTATAAGTATTCCTGAATTTTGTTACATGAAAATTACTGGGAAAACATTAAAATCCCACCATACCAAGCTTATGGAAATTTCATATAAACATTTACCTGAAATCAGAATGGACGACAATGGTAAACATATACAAAGTATCCCGATTAAAATGGACTTAGAGTCCATCAATTTGGACGAAATGCAATTAATCAAATGTCAATTACAAAATCATAATGAGTTATTAAATGGATTTCAGTAACCAATGATTCATGGGTCAAGCAACATATTTATGTAAAAAGAAACATATATCCAAAAATAGTAAATCCAAAATACAACAAGTGAACCAAATACTGTACGAAGTTCCGAAACCGATCAATCCAGTTCTTCCGCTAAATACCGTTCAATTGAAGTTATAGAATAAACTTGATTTTTTTCAATGGGAAACGAATTATATACCCAACTCTACACTTGAAAGTCAGTTTGATCAGTATAATTATCAATAGCGGAGACACTCGTAATCAGTACCCATTCGCGGACGCCATCATGGATGCGAGTGCTCGAAGAGCAGTCATATATAGAGCGTAATTACATGAGACGCTACAAAATACCCCGCTTAACTTAGCAAACGCTGCCTTTTCAGAAATACATCAGAATTCAGCTTCAAAGAGTATTCCTCTGAAAACTGTTTTCCGAAATAGGCATCCTCTTCCTCCCGATATCATTCACATGATACGAGAGAAAAGCGAATTTATAGCAGGTACATTGCTCAGAGAGACCCTGCCATTAAATCTGAGTAGAACAGACTCAATGCTTTTATTCGGCGCAATATAATTGCGAATACGGAAGAGTGTTGGGTTGAAGCCAGTCAAAACTCGATTACCGCAATGGTAAACAATTCTGACAAAAATTTCAACAACTTACGGGTCAAAAAAATGTTCCAAAATCCCACCTGACAAATAATCAGGGACAAATTCTAAACAACTCCACTGATAAAGCTGTGCTTTACTCTGACTTTCTGGAAAACACTTACAAAGTACCTAAAAACGTACTTTTTGAGCCCAATTTGCTTGAAGGAACAAACAATATTCTAAATGATTTGTTCGTTCGCCCTACACCACTCACAGATTTTCCTGAAGAGGACGATATTGTATATCCTATCATCCAAGATGATGTATCCGAAAAACTAAACAAAGGCAAAAACACCGCTCCTGGTTCAGACGCTTTAACCCGTCTTATCCTCATACACATTCCTGCTCAGACCATATCGCTCCTAACCGAGATATTTAATAAATGCCTTTTATTGGGGCACTTCCCAATAGATTGGAAGACTGGCCAAACGGTCATGACTCCTTAACCTCGCAAAGACCCTAGACATGTTTCATCATATATACCAATCACACTTCCTAACGTCTTTGAAAAAACTTTTGAAAAAATCTTCACATCTCGCCTACGAAACTGTCTAGAGATGAACAAAGTTCTCCCGGAGAACCAGTTTGGCTTTAGAGCATCACGCTCTACTATCGACTCTCTTCTAAAATTTCAAAAGATATTACAGGAGCACTCAACAATGGCCATTGCGCTTTGGCAGTGTTTTAGATATCTCCCATGCTTTTGACTGTCTGACATGCCGGATTAGTTCGGAAACTCCTTGAGTTTCATATCCTTCATCCTATTACACTGAGGATGGTCCAGTAATATATAACCGACCGATAGGAGACACTCTCTCCAGAACCATACAACTTCAAGCTGGCGTACCAAAAGGGTCTCTCCTTGCTCCTCTTGTGTATATCACGTACTGCCATGATCTCCAATCCCCAACCAATCCAGAGGTCCATAGTATCTTTTATGCTGATTACACAGCTTACTGGGCATGCTCACTAAAAGCGGAAACTACAAACCGTCATCTACAGTTATCTTTAGCCAACTTTTCAAAATGGCACATCACTCCTAATCCGAGCAAAATTCGAGCCATCTTCATTCAGCATTCCAACCATGTCAAAAAGAAACATCCAAACCACGCCCAGATCAAACTCCGAGTCTGGAATGAACCCATTTCGTTATAAGACGAAATATGCTATCTAGGTGTCTGGTTTAATAGAACATTTAACTGGAATTCTGGACTAAATTACACCCTTTCCAGGGTATGCAAACGCGTGAACCTGATCTCCACATTCAGAGGACGTTTTAGAGGCAAAACTCTACATCACACTTACAAAACCTATATTAGGCCACTGATAGACTATATAGGTGTTCTATATTCTACACTTTCTAATACTTAAGCGCACAAACTTACTACCTGTGAACGAAGAATACTTCGAAAAATTCACAGGTTACACTTCCAATTTCCAAGTGCCCTACTATATGAACATTGCTCTGTTGAGCCTATCACAGATCGTCTGAAGTGCCTACCGTCTAAATATCCGACTCGGCGTGATGCAGAAAACAACCCAGTAGCCTACCAAAATTTTCGTTCTGATTAGAAAGCCAGTCACCACACTTCCCACATCCGCCAGCTCGAATAATCCAAATCATGCAGGAACCTCCTGAGGATCTCCAAGACGTCCTTGATTTAATCCCACTGTCCCTAATATGATCCCTACGCGTATATTATAAAAAAAAACAAGATAAAAAAAATTAAAAAATTATAAAAATAAAATATAAAAAAAATATATAAAAACAAACAGAAAAAGACAAAAACAACTCTCTTCCACAGCATCCTTAATTTCTATTTCAGGTCAACTAACACCGACTTGCGCAGCCAAGCAAGGACATAATTATATAAGACCACCATCAAATCAGCTCACCCTAGTAAACCAAACTCCCTCATCAGTAGACCATGCTATGTCCAAGATGTTGCAGGTTCCTTTGGCTATAAAGCGAATGCTATAGTGTATATCTTATCTGCAAGCTATCAGCTTACCACAATTCTAAAAATATTCCACTCAATACCAGTTCCAGGCTGAAGAGGATGAATACAGTCCCAACAGGGAGTGAAGTTTTAGTGGGTAAAAATCTCACACTGCCGGATGCAACGGGCGTGCTTCGTCTTTTGAAAGTTTCTCCACTTCCTATGTAAAACAAAAATAAACAGACGCTCCCTTCTCCGTTTAGTAGGTTTGCACATTTCATAGCATGTATATATGAGCTAGAGTTACGTTGATTAGAATAATACCAAGCAGCCATTTTAGAAATTGTGGCGTTGGCTTTAATAATTAATAATAATGTTTTAAGTGTAATAATAATTAATAAATCATTTAGTTTGCCTTGCTAAAATGTATTTATAAAGTTGATAAGATAATATTGAAACCAATAAGAATATTGATGTAATATAATTGTGTTGCTGAAACTTGGCAATACAATTGTTTTAAAGAAATACGTGCCTAACAAAGCACGTAATAAGGATGTAGTTAATAAATAAAATAATTAAAATGAAATCAATACCTTTAATTTTGGAAATAATTAAAAATTAAAGAAATAAAACTTTTTTAAAAACAAGGTCCACTGGTCTCAGACCTTAATTAGGGTGCAGTTAAGAATCAATTAAAAATCAGGTAGATAAGTGAGTCCTCTGACATTAACTTAAGTCATTTTGGCCCACGTACTAGGTGCACTTCACACTAATAATCTAATTGACGTGAAAAGTATAACAGCTGGTCACATTTTACAAGCATACTCTGGTACAGTATTAGTTTTAGACAAATCGTGTACCATACAGAAATTTCTTTGGGGTTTGCGCCCAGAATTGTGACGGGTTAAAAACTTGATTTAACCCTATTTTCTAAAAATCTTATGTTCTGCTAATACTTCTATAATATTAACATGGAAAGCATCATTATACAAGTTTTTATAAGGATTAAAATTTATGTTACTTTTTAATCATACGTTATTTTTAATAGAGCCTTGATGTCATAAAATCTTAATTCAGACCCTTTGGGCTCATTTTGGAATGGAATGCATATGTATTCCATTCCAAAATGAGAATGGACCTGAAGATAGCCGAATTTATATCGGCTGAGGACATAAAATTCATAGCAATTTGTAAATAATGATCAATTTTATCTTACGATAAAAGATTCCAACAATGTTTACTTATCCGCGTTGAGAGTAAGTTATTAAAGCCAATTTAAAAAATAAGCACATACTTGCATTGTTAATTTTGATAAATAAGCAAGTAGGTACAGTGGTGGGTTGCCAAATTTTGAACAACCGGCTCGCTATTATTTCGAAGAAAAAAAAAAGGAAATAATAAAGTGGGAGATACCATGTGCAGTGTGCCGAAGCCTCACAACTTGTGATTCACTCACAAGCAAGAGCCAAGCACTTCGTATTTTACGTACGCACATGATGTGTGTAGTGTGTTGCACACATGATATTTTTGCGAGTGTGCGGCGCATCGGTGCGATGTGCATATTTTGCATAAACATACTATTAAAATGGCATATTTTGTGGTTTTATGGGTAATTTAACAAGCGGCTCGTCGAGTTTCAAAAATTTTAACAACCGGCTCGAGCGAGCCGGACCGGGCCGACTCCAGCCCACCACTGAGTAGGTATAGCCAATAGATTTTGCAGATAACAGTCAATAGGTATACAGGCATAGTCAGTATAACTCTCAATATCCGATCGGAGTTGATGGTTTCAGATAATTTATCCACAGTGGCAAGAGTACTTTAGATATTGACTGTGAGCTTAGTGGAGTATCGGGCCTTGAATGGTTACCTGTTAAATAATTTTATATTATTCATAGACCCGATATGTACGAAATAGATGAAGGTCTAAAATATACAGGTTTCATTTGATTACTAAAACTAAAAATTATTGTAATAAACAAGTAAGTAGTGTTGTAATTAAAAGATAAAACGAGAAATTTATTTGATTTGCTTTGATATCTTTCTGAAGTTAATGTCGTAATAAAACTTTTTTAATGATCGTCCGACTCTTAATAAAGTGAATTAATTTATTTTGAGTCAAAAATTTTATGAAATGAGCGACTTTTATAATTATTAACGATTCTTTGTGTACAGTAATAAATAAATACCTATTATTTAAAGAAGCACACCATGATACGCATAAACAAACAACTTATCTTTTATGAACACTTTGAAAGTGTAATAATGACTACTCGTTAATTAAAGAAGCACAATTCAAATAATTTTCAAGCAGTTGACCGTGAAAAGACGTATCCGTTTCTATCTGACGATTTATTAAAATCGAGATAGTCGAGATGGCATTAAATAAAATGAAATTCGAGAATATTTTAGTGGCGCGCCGGAAATTTTTGTAATATCCTTCATTATTAAAAGTCACTAATTATTTGTGCGTGCCTGAAGATCGTTCAATCGCTATGAGAAAACGTATTCATCCTTACACCTGTACATTCCAATACAAATTCTTTATTTTAGCGTCAAATGTACATGGGGGTCCACAGGAAACAGACGTTTTTGAAATTGGTACTATACGGTTAGAGTAGGGGGAATGGGGGTATATCGTAGGTCTCTAACGACCCCGCATACGATGCCTTTAAGTATCATGCCACTATGGACTCGAGAGTACTTAATAAAACTGTAGATTACTCAGTCGCGGCAAATACGAAATACCCAAACGTATCACCATTCATTCTCAGATGGATGATAGCCACACTTCGAACAAAAAGTTCATTGATGAAATAAAGCCACCTTATCGATTAGCATGTATACCGCAAAACGTGGATAACGTAAGAGACGCTATTCTGCGAAGTCCCTCTCGCTCCGCTAGATGGCACGCTTCTGAACTAGAAATGAGTAAAAGCGCTGTGAAACGTATATTACTTAAAGATTTGAGCTTTCGTCCATACAAATTGATGATTATTTAAGAATTTGGAAAACTGGATTCAAGAATGTTCGGAAGAGCGGAGAACGGCTCCAAACGTGCATTCGTGAAAATGGTCATTCACTAACGTTATTTTCCGCACTTAAATATTTGAAATGGAATATTAAACTGATTATTGTCTTCTTAATAATTTTTTTTTCACAAAATTAATGGAGTTATGCTTTTTATCTTTCATATACCATATACGTATAGGAACATGAAAGATATAGGATTCATGTTTTGACAATTTTTTCTAGTTCACCTCGTGTATTGAAACTAATGCAAACCGTTAATATGAAAGTCAAAGGAGAGGTCATAAGGAACAATTTTTCATGTTTTTTCGAAAAAAATTGTTTCTTGCTCAAAAAATTAAAAGAAGGGTTGATTTTTCGGTGTATGTTAGGATGTACGTACGTATGTTCAAGAATTTCTCCTTTCCTATGGGACCGTTGTGGATGAAATTTGGTAGACAGTTGTAGACTATGAGCCTGCAGCACGATTTTTTTCATATTTTTTTATAAATCCAATATGGCGGACAGGAGCCATTTTTTTTGTTCAGAAATTGCGTATTCAAAGTAGGAGATTGAAATTTTGCGCACATATAGCCTTATATTATGAGTCGAATAAAAAAAGTGTCATGTTGCCAAATTGTAATAAGAAGCGGTGTTTCCACGTTTGAAGCTTAACAAACTTCTTGAAATTTCTCAGGAATATTGAGTATCTTATTGATTTCAAGACTATTTTTTTCTTCGATAGTTTAATAATAAGTAAATAAAAAATAGTTTAAAAAATAGACATGCAAATGTATGCAACAGTACCAGACACTCATTTCCACCAAGTGAATGCAAGTATCAGCCGAGAGGGATACGCATTATGGTTACAGCAGAAAATAATAATAATAATAAACAACAAACGCCTTCTACACGATAAGCGCATGGAATTTACTCCATTGAACACTGGCATACCCCGCCGAGTTTTCATCTGCATATCGCGTTGGATGCAACACGATAATGATTTTGATTCTAATAAATACCAAACCGTTTTCTAATAGAACGAAATACATGAATGACGAAACGATTGCGAGGATAGTAATTATTGTTTTGTTTTGTTGAGTTGAGCGTTGATTAATGTAATTGTTTTTGATTAGTTTACAATTGTCTACAAGGTACTTTTTAATTCTGGTTTTTTTCATTAATTTTTCAATGAGTTGAGTTATTTGTAAATAGTGAACATTTGGAATTAATACAATATTAATTAGGTATACGTTTTATTGTACATAAAACTAATACACTATAGTTACTACTTTTATAGCAGTAAATTTTTTCGGTCATCATTTTTGTTTGTCACTTTAATTTATTAAGTTTACGATATTTTATCACGGTATCTTTATGGAATAAAACGGTTCGTCGCGTTTCGACTGTGATACCAGAATTCCATTCACTAATAAATGGCAATATCCAACTTGAAAGTATGTAAAATATTTAAGTTATCTAAATCCACCAGTTTTTTAATCTTTAAAAATAAGGATAAAGTTTCAGGATTAGCTTGCAATATTAATGTTTTAATGGGGAACAAGGACCTGTGGACAATTAAGGAGTTATATTGATCAGACATGAATGTGTAAAATTTATAGACGTCAAAATAATGCTATTGTAACGAGCTAATCCGTCTTCGTTCGCATTTTGTCATTAGGCGAAATCATCATAGATCTGTTTTATGATCAAACGGTAGAAATAATATTAGTTATTGACTACACCCTATGATAACTAATTGAATCTTAAATAAATGCTTTTATATAGAGAGTTATGCATGAAGCTAATTGCGTCGACCGAGGTAACCTAATAGAGGGAGAGAACACGCAGGTGTCTAGGCCAACGTGTTAATTAAGTACGAATTAATCATTACCTAAGATTTAAGTAACACTAAGATGTGGCGGCTACCGCCGAAAGCTCTGCCCGTTAGTTCAGTGAAAATATAATAATGGATTAATTCATTAAAATAATAATTAAATAAAAATAATGTCATGAATAAATCCGAGTGTCGGTTTTAGAGGCGTATTAAATAATTACACAGGAGATCTAGTACTATTTAGCACACAGCATTTTTGAGAATAAATTAGATAATTCTTTTAAGCATGAATTTTACGAATAAAGCAAATAAAAATTATTTAGTAACAAGTTTATTGATCAAGGTTATTTAAAATAGTTGTAATTTGAAGTAAATGAACGAATAAGATCATTGTGCGTCGACTATAAATATAAATTATAATTTAAATGTGTGTTGGTACAGATGATGTAAATACACTGACTCTATAATTCTGTTAGGGTTCAGTTTGGTGATACATGAATGCTATAATTCTTACTCAATTGTTGTTGCGTAATATTTGAACATAATTAGCTTTTATATTTTACTAGCTTACATGGCGATATATAGCTATATGAACGAATATTGTATGCAATTGCATGTAGGCCCTTCTTAACCCTACATTTTATAACATAACATTTTATTTAATAAATTTATTTAAAGTGTAAGGGACTATGTAATTTTGCTGTCTGAACTATAGAAACTATCCAGTATTGTTAATGGTAGAGCGTTTAGATAAACGAACTAAAATTAAAGGTACGCCCAACGCAAGCATTAAAACGAAGTGCATTCTTATAAAGTAATAGAAAGTCTTAGTACCTCTAAGGTGAGAGAAGAATGGCTACGCTAACCCATTCAAATCTTTCCCGCTTTTAGCATCGTCATGTCGGAGAGCAACTTCTCCACCAAAACATAACGTGGCACTATTTTCTGATTCAATATTACAAATAAAAACAAAGAACCTTGAAGAAATTCCAAAGCAGAATTGTGATAAAAAGTATTATGTACAAAAGACTGGTTAGATAGGTTAAAAAACAGGCATAAACGCTGCGAAACTCTTGCGCGCGCAATTGTCGACTCTAGTGACGTAACATATGACGCTTCTTCTATATTATATCTCCGGTAGGAATATGTGTTGGAATACTCAGTAGGTGTACGACGTAGGTTCGAAGGACCAAAATGTACGGCGTAGATATACGTTCGAAGGTTCGAAATGTACGGTTACCTAGACCAATTTGTACGACATACGTTGATAGCAATAAGTAGAAGTTTTTGAGAACTTTTCCCTTTGTAACTTCTGTGCAGTTTCGTACTATTGAACTCTAGAAGTTGTAAATTACTGACTGTTGCATGCAGTTTGTAGTAATTGTAGATTAATGACTGCTAATACTGACTATCAGGTGTTGATAAATGACTGCAGTATGCAGTTGTTAAAAACAAAACTTTACTTACTCAACTAATATAACTTCAAGATAAACTTAATTTGTGCGTACTTCTATCTAGAGGTACTCCCTAAGTTTGCAGTTACTAAG
>WYDF02029667.1:2735-12860 GCA_009867245.2 Adranes taylori
ACACAGCACACACAGCACACACAGCACACACAGCACACACAGCACACACAGCACACACAGCACACACAGCACACACAGCACACACACAACACACAGTCCACAGCCCACACACAACATACTCACACACACACACACACACACACACACACACACACACAGGTACATATGAGCTATCTAATATTAATTGCATCTATTTCTCTCACTACTTCACTGTATTTCCCATTATAATACTAAGTTCCGACCATTAAAATTGAATTGAAATTTTCAGATTACAGAAATTGGAGTGACAATGATGTAACACTTAATTCGAAACGTGGTTGATATTGAAATTTCAAATGAAAATGTACTATGAATTGAATCGAAACCTCGTTGTTGTTGAAAATTTTACATATTGATCTATATAGAAACGTTAATTTTAGATCTTTACTTGACTAAATTCGGCTGAAGATATTCATTATACTCTTATGAGATGTTTACTATTAATTCAATCTATTTTCCTACCACTGGAATCTGTTTTCTAACAGCTGGATCCCGTTTATATATGAGTTTGGATCGACTTTAATTATTATGTAAACTATTCAATATTAATTGAATCTCTTTCTCTCACTGCTTCACTGTATTTCTCATTATATTACTAAGTTCCGATCATTAAAATTGAACTGAAACGTAAATATTACAGACATTGGATTGACTATGATGTAACACTTGATTCGAAACGTTGTTCATATTGAAAGTTTGAACTGAAGATGTACTATGAATTGAATCGAAACACCGGTATTTTTAAGTACATTTGATTTGTGACCTAAATATATAATGATTACAGAGTGTAAACTACCCCAGACATATACGCGGAGAGCCAGAGAGGGTAAATTGGAAGCCGACATAGAGAGTGTACGATGAATTATACATAGAGGATAAACAGGTTAGATACAGACAGAGAAGGGATAGAGAGGGGATACGATACTAGAAGCACAATTAATACACTGGAAGTACAGCGCAGACGGTGGGTCGGTGAGCAGCAATCTAGGGTCGAATGATTGAACAGATTCAAGAAAAGTAGACAGCCAATAAATAATAAGCTGTCTAGTGATAAAAATACTAAGCATTTTGCGAAAAAAAATATTTAGCTTTAAATTGAACACGTGACTTGGGATAGACAGAACGTTCGGGGAATTACCAACTATTAACATCTGAAAATAACAGTTACAAAAGTACCTAGTCCCGCAGCTCCCAGTGCAGAGCAGAGTCCCCCAGACAGGCCCCAGTGCAGGGCAGTGCCCCCACGCAGGCATCGGTGCATGGCAGACTCCCACGCAGGCCCCGGTGCATCACAATGCATACCTACAAACCCCAGTGCGCAGGTCTTGAGCAGCATTACGCCCTACAGTTTTTAAAAAAGCGAGCCAGGGGTTCCCCCAGAATGACAACCGGAAGGTATATGTCATCCGCCATCTTGGATTTTCAAATGACACCTATCAAATGAAATATCTGTCATAAAACTATCACGCCGCGCGAGGGGTACCGTTTTAGAGCAATTTAGGAACAGGTCAGGGTGGATTGGGTGGTTGTCTTGAATCGGTAGTCTGCATATACTGCCTTTCCTTATCATAAATTCCTCGGATGTGCTGTCCTCCACTCTGACTGTTGCCGTTTGATTTCAGTATAATTGTGTGATAATAAGCGGGTCTCCTGCATCCACACCAATGTCCCTAAGGTTCTCAGCTACTTTTTGATGTAATAGACAATCAAATGCCTTTCGATAATCAATAAAACACGCATACCCGTCGACATTCATGTCTTTGCAGCGTTATGTGAGAACGTTTAAAGAAATGAGCACTTTCTTAGTGCTTACACCATTTGCGAATCCGAACTGTGTATCGCTGAGATCACTTTCACACTTTAACTAATCATGCGGTAGTCGTCGCATTATGAGGCATTAATTTTTTTTTTGTGTAAGGCGACAAATATTAACTTCAACCAGTCTGTTGGTATCATCCCAACTTTATATATGTCATATTGATTAGATTGACTCCTTTGTCGTTCTAATCAATAACCGTTGATTAGATCCTTTGTCATTTCCAGTCTGTCCTCGTTGATTACGTTATCGTCTCTGGTGCTCGGTCCTCGTCTCTGGTGATTGTTCGGGCCTTGCGTCATAAAACAGATTCTCAACATATTTCTTCCATCTTTTTAACTTTTCCTTTACGCATATCAAGATTTTGTTATTGTTATCTTTTTATACGCCTCGGTACTGTTTACAATGACGGCTTTGTTAGTTCTTTGATTTTTTGTGAATATTAAATAAATCATGTTTGGCCTGGAGAGCCTCAATTTCGCCGCATCTTTCGATCTACCATATCTCCTTTGCTCTTCGTCATGCACTGGCGATGTACAACCTTATCGATGGATATTGACTAATAATTTCCGTTGACGGAATGAATTTGGCCTCTATCGAAGTACTGAAATTTGCGTCGGTAATGTCCTCGTTCTAGGCGACGTCTTCTTCTCGTGCGATTCTCCATATCTAGCATCGATGTCAAGGATAATGGGAAAATAATATGAGAATAAGTGTAGAAGAAAATGATAATTATGTGTCGTCTGATACTTAACATTTTCTTTGTTTCGTAAAAGTTGCATTTTATTTTGGTGTAGAATTTTAATTTACCTACTTTATTCGTAGATTTAATATGTTGATTGAATATTTGAAAATTTAAACTTAACGAACATTCAGACAATTATGATAGGATGAAATTTTCTGTCCAAACTTGCATAAGCCGACAAACGAAATCGTTATTTTAAAATGATAATCATAAGAAAACTCGTTGGCTATATGGGAGACGTATATATCTACATCAGTAAGAGCCGCTACCGTTGCGACAAGTGCAAAGTCTTTCACGTGACCGTATGCCGCTCGCTTCTTATTAGCGCGTGACTGGTCTGATGTTTTTTTATTTGTTTAGATTTATGTAAGTTGTAGAAGCTAACGACCTGGCACCTTAACTGTTTTCTTTCTGTCTTTTATTCACATATTAAGACTATATAGGATTATTTTCTATATTTTTTCTTCTTAATTTAACTAATTTACCTATGATTAATTGATTGATTCATATATCTTATCTAATGTATAAAATTGTTGTAGACAGGTGACCAAAAATTGTTTGGTCACCTGTCTCCTGACAATTTTTGGTCACCTGTCTACAACAATTTTATACATTAAATATTACGGGGCCAATACAACGATATTCAAAAAAGTAAGTCATATATCTTAGATTACATTTAATTATACATTTTATATTTCTTTGATGAATTAGATCAGTCAATTTAGATATATATTATTAGAAGATTTTTCATTTAATTTATGATTTATTAAGGAATTGCTTATTGCGATTATTAATTAAATGAATTAATGGGAGTCCGATATCAAATGTAGCTTCGGACGATTTACAAAGAAAAACGATATTTTCGGTAACTCTATTGTAGGATTTCATTTTTTGAGTTATTGGTTTAGATCGTTTTCAGTTTTGCTCCCGTTGCGAATCTGCGGAAGCAGAGACTAATTTTGAACTATATAGCTAAACTGATTATGGTTCTGGCTAAAATTATTGATTACGTACCGTGATAGATGATTGTTAAACTGCTTACAGTTTCTTTTTAGTTGGGAGGTCATTGGAACTAAAAGTGAACCTCTCTCTAGCTGAATATAGTTTAAAGAAGAATCACGGGAAACATTAAATATATAAATATATTTGTACCATTATGGCAAATGTGATATGTCAAAATTTCATAATTTTACAGGACGGCGAGTTAAAGTTTTGAAACCTCATTAAACATACATGCTACTTCATATGGGACTGTGCTATTTGTTCTGGACTCTGGAATATCATAGAACTTAAACTAAGAATTAATAATAGAGTTCAGATTTTTTTTAAAATAAATTTTTTATTTCATTGTTTCCTCATTATTCGACATATCATGTCCTACTACACCAGGTGAATTGCGGGTTTAAGACTAAATTTAATTCAATTTAAAAACGTTTGTTTTTAAATTTAAAAAGCTTTTAAAACCTTTATTTTTATATCTAAGAAACTTTAAAAACCTAAAGACCAGTTTTTATACCAGAAACCTGAGTTTCTTGTAGTTCTTCATCCCCTATGTCCAGTTTTGATGCTCAAGAACGTCTTTAAAGATCTATAAAATTGCTGAATCTCTTCGGGAATAAACTCAAATAGTGACAAAAGGTCTTCCTCCTTTTTTGGATATATTCCTAGCGGTCCTTTGTACGATAGACGCGCATAGTATTCTGTTTTATTTGTTTGAGTTTCAGATACTGATGATCAGCTCTTCTTAAACTTTCTTGAGATATCCAAGACTATAAAAGTCTGGCTTTCTTCCAGACTGTATTACTCCGAGCTTCTCAGAATACTGGAGCTACGTTATAACTTACTTTTTCTCCTTCAGTATCAGTAGTATTTTTTACACAGCAAGCCTTTTAATCCAGGGTGTACTATTCCTCTTCAATTTTGTGTGGTCCACTTCACATTCAAGATGATTATGTCCGGGTAACAAAAACTTTTGGCCTACCACAAGGCTGTTTATGCTGCACACGTAGTTCAGCCATGTTGATACTACGATTCTGACCTCCACAAGTGTTACGTGTTGGTATGGTTTACGTTCGGTGGCAAGGAATTCGTCTTTTGAAAGAGACATGAAGCTATATTATTTGAATTTTAAATGCATCACATGCTTTACATGTGTGTATTTTAGGGGCTTTAAACCTGTGCCCCGTTTTTTTCAAAACACTTTTGTAAAGCTCGTATGAACCTATTGGGCCGTATACATCTGAGTACTTCTCATAAGTTTTTTTTTTAATATTTAAATGACTCTGCAAATAAAGAAGACTTGTACGAGTCCTGATGTAATAACTTTCGTATTCGACATATTTGTTCATAAATGGCAACATATTTTTTAGGAGATGCTCCATTTCGTTGCTGGTATGTGGAGTTCACGCATGTGCATAGCCACGTATCCATTGTTTTGTGCGCCCTTCAATTTTTTACCAAAATATCATGTTTTCCGCGGGTTACTCCGTATACGGTCTGAAACTTCTTTTTAGATTCTTTTATACTTTCTTTTTCATCCTTGACCTCATAATTAGCCGATGTTGAGCTATAATTCTCCGGGTTTGCTTTCGGCATGCCAAGAATGTTGTTAGAAATTTGAAACTCTATGAGTTTCAAACTCAAACTCAATTTGAGTTTCTTTAGTAATAGTTTCATCACACACACATCACACTTCAGCATCACTTAATAGCTAGAAACTCTTTTGCAGGAAACTCTTTACCTTTGCGATTTTTGTAACTTTATACCTTTATACCTTTTCTTCTGTTTTTCCGTTCTATTCTATTTAGTTTTTGATCGCGAAATAAAAGGCTATAACTGTAGTCTGGAATAATGCGGCAAAACAGTTGATAATGTTTGATAAAACAGTATGCTATCGGCATATTGGACATCAACAGATTGGACATCAACAGATTGGGCCTCACAGATTTGACAAATGATAAAACAAGCAATAAACAAGTAATCACCAACCAATTATTTTACAAACTAAATGGATAATTAATTCAAAATAATTCAAAAACGAAAAGATTTGCGATGCTTTATATCCAGACGATATCGCCAGCAGTCATTGTACTCTGCACATAGATATGTCAACAGTCGCCAACCAAATAACGTTCGCTTTCTTCGGCACATAGGGTGAGGAGTGGGAGTCAGAGCCGGTCGAAATACCTAGTGCTCGCAATGCCTTGAATCTCGAAGGAGGAGAGGAGTTAACTGTCTCAAGCTACATAACAACTTTCGCATTCTCGTGTGTTAGAGAAAGTCAGCAGAGTAAAGAGATTTATATCGCCCGCAATTGAATGACCTTCTGTTTTGCTATTTTGTTCAAATAGAATGAAAATACATATCAGAAAGGATTAAGTCGATTTATAGGCTCTTGTATTAAGCAGACGTTTTTCGCACATTTTATGTGTGTTGATCGAATTTAGAATAGGAGCAAAAAGTAGTACATAGCAAGAGAAAAAGATACGTTTCGTTCTCTTTTATGGCGTCTCGATCACCGTGCGCATTTTTTTATTGTAGAGTTTTGCTTTTGGCTATGCTAGATTTCGAATAAACTACTCGTAGCAAGGTGGTTGAACTTGCGTTCATTGTCCCACTAGAGAGGGATTTTTACGACCTCCGATTTTAGAACAAACAACTCTTAGTTTGTTTATTAAACTTTAGGCGTCCCCGTCTGGACGAGAGTTCAATGCCATCGTATTTTTGACATACTACTTTTTATTAGTTTAATGAACTTTGAGGGCGTTACTTTCATCTAACCAGAATTTTCTATTGCTTGTAAGGAACGTACACTGTTTCGAATCCTTTCCAGGCGAAAGCTGCCGCCACTATTCCCTTGGGTGCTGGATGTCCGTAGTAGAATGGGGAATGCAGCTCGTTGTCGGTTAGCACGTAAATTTTGATTGGAAAACTCCCTGTCGTAGAATCATATAGCTTAGATTCTTGGCGGCGATCTTACTCAATATTGTTCCTTAAAATTAATAACGTCCAAAAGAATGCTTCTGCTTCAAGAAAAATTATCCCTTCCTTACAATTTTAGCAGACATTTCGACTAAGGTCTGCCTAGTTACCGCCGCCAATACCAAGAACTACACCCGGCGAAGCCGGATAGTTTCAACAAGACGCTTTCTGGGTCTTTTTTTGGCATTTCGGTCGTTATCAGCAATAATACTCTAAAGAATAAATGGCTAATTATTCGTGTCAGAATGAGCATTTCACACACATTAATATAACCAGACAGTTCTAAGTAAAGCCAACGCAACCCCGATTTAATGTTTCATCTATAAAAATTAAATAAAAGTATCACAAAGTCAATAATAAAAAATTCCATGCCAGCAAGTTAGGTATATACAACTTGCATACTTTAATCTTTCGGGTGAATCTTTCGAACCTCTAAATATTTTTATCTTAAAGTCTTTTCTCTAATTCATATGTTTTGTATTTCCCCCAAGTGAATGTATCAAGTTTTTCCAACTGGTTCTGAAAGTTCTAACAGACATATGAAGTAACCTATTTTTTTAAATTAATATATCAACTGTTGACGACCGAAACTACAGATATACAGATATTTCTAAATTGTGTTAAAATTCTTCTATTTCAAAATTTTCTATATGGATTCGACAACTCCAATCTCCAAATATAGGGTTCACAGTCTGATTTATGCATTTTATTTTTTATTGTTTTATCTTAATAGGAACGAATTTTTTAAATTCATTCAATTTACTATAAAATTATACAAATTATCAAGTGATTTTATTTCACTTGCTATTATTTATTGCTAGAATTACAGATCCTAAAATGCTGCCTAGAATCTCGTAAACAACACCAATTACATTGGAAATTTTCTACTAATGTCCAGTGACTTTCTCGACCCCGTATTAGTATGTATCAATTGTAATACGCAACCAATTAGAGTCCAGTCCTGATTGTAGAAGAAACAAAAAATGCAAAAGAAAAATCCATTGCAAAAGCTTTTAGAAAATCTCCAGCAGACCAGAACTTATAGAAAGTGAACAAAAGAAAAGCAGGCCGTTGCTTCGTCCGGAACGTATGCGGATAAAGAAAGCAACAAGAAAGTTGCAAGCTTTCCCATTCCATGCACGTTCCTCAGTCTCCTCTATTTCCATTCTTTCACAAGACAGTTGAACTGAACTTTCCGCTCTGCTACCCAACGCGTTTTTCTTGCTTAATGACATTACAGGCCTCGCAGAAGTAGCGTTTTCCATCTTACAGCGATATCTCTCCCTTTTATTCACCCTTCTCAACTCCATATGCGTATCCTTTACGCTTTACCCGTTTTCTCTAAAAGATTCTTTGCGTGCAGGAAGTAAGATATGCGAAAATGAAGTTAACACGGTGATTTATATTAAATTAACAGTTGACGTAGTATGTATGTTCTTATCTCCAAGTTACTGATTTACATTGTAATAGAAATAGTACTCACTATTTCTTAAGAAAATGGTATGAGTTCAATAGGGGTTGGAACTTCTTTATATCAGATTTTATTTTTGATTAGACAATGATAACTTGATATTACTTAGCTATGATATTTTTAAATGTCTTCACTACATGCAGTACGACGCATGTATTAAATGACTCTTTAAGTGACTGTCAGATTTGTTTGAATCTAATTATAATATGCAAATGATATTTGCTATTTGATATGAAGATCTTCTGAAAAATGAATGATGTGGGATGCGGCTTAACCACTGTCGCCGGAAATGCCCCAGAAGAGTCGACGGCGATGTTCTACTCGAGGACGGTATACAGCAATTCTTTTCCCGGGGTCGGCGGTAATGGGACGTCTCCTGGCGTGGTTGGTGGGATTGGCGAACCTGGTGGAGTCCACGGAGCTTCGGTTTGGCTTGGCGATGGCGTCCACGATGGCATTGGCACGGATAGTTCAATGTCTATCAAGTACCGCGGTGTTCGTGGACAACGCCGCTTAATAGGCTTCTAGGGTGTTTTGTCGCGGTCATCTTCGCTGATCTGATGAGCCAGCCGTTTGGCGTTCCTTTGCTTCTGCTGTAGTCCTCCTAGCTTTCTCATCGAAGACGTAGATACACGGAAGGGTTATGAAGTACGTATATGCGCGAGAGAAAAGAATTAAAGATTCTATGATAAGTGATCGATTTGTTGGTGATGCTTACTTATGAATCATTAAGAGTGCGAATTCATCTAACTGTAGCAGACTCTCGGTCGAGACGCTGCTACCGGATAGTATTAGCGATTGACTCAGATGACGCAAACAAATATATCTATTATTACAGTATATAACAAACTTCGGAGTATTCTCAGGCGCGAGGTCACTTTAACGTGAGACCGCATATTGGAACCACTCTTGTTGTTCCAGCGGCCCTCAATGGATTGCTGAGGGCACATGTAGCTATGAGTACGTGAGTAGTCCAGGAGTTCCTGTTCTTGCGGGCAGCTCAAAATATTCTAACTGCTAATTCATAATACAGCATTTAACGATTTAACAAAATAACGTCTATTGGTATTCTAAACAATTTGAACAAAGGAAGTCATATATATGTACAATTAAATATTAATAATAAACAAATCAATAAATGTCAAATTAAATTAATGACGCAACAATGGCGGTTAGCAAATAAACAATAGCAGTTCTATCATAAACAAATCAATATAGATAAACAGTACAAATGTATGTTAATAATAATTAAAAACAAAATAAAAGTGGTGTATGTAAATCATTTCAAATATGCGGTGATAAAATAGCAAAACAACAACAATGCGGAAAGCATGCACAAACATGTCAATAATACAACAGAAAGCATGTCAATAATACAACGAAGAGGCGGCGGGGAAGGGATCGGGGTAATTGTAAATGCGCGATATGGATAACGAAGAAGGTGGGAATCCTAGAAGTCCACTAGCTATCGTACCACCACAGTTATGCGTAGATGCCACGAGGGCTTGAGTGACTAAGATTAATCGCGGTTATGCGTCCTATTGATCTTATTCACTCTTGTGACGTGGGAGATAAAAAAGGAAGGTAGGAGGTTGAAAGGGCGGTAGGAGAAATAATAAAGCTATTCAGTATACATGCATTAAACAAAACAGTGTACTCTCGGCAACTGTCGCTCTGCTCATTGCCTCGGCATGGCTGACTTGACATGGCTGGCTGCTACTGGACGTGTTGTCTTCGACTTTGCAAAATTGAAACTAAACAATTATATTCAAAATCTCTGTATCTCTAGACGACAGCCATCATACAATGTTGGCTCTGTTGTACGTGTCAATGTGTAGTCAACCACTCATTACTTAATACCGGATATGGTCTCTCCTTATTTCAATGAAGCAACAACTGTTTACGTATAACTTCACGGTTGTATCAATCAATATTACTTAAGTCTGTTGTTGGCGGCAGTCACACTCCCACGCAGTTCAGCAATAGCGATCAACAGCCAATCATATTATAGTGTTCTCGATGCGGTCTCTTACACAGGTAACGGTGGAGTGATTGGAGAACACAAACGTCGCT
>WYDF02029678.1:0-12859 GCA_009867245.2 Adranes taylori
ATACAACATAAAACCGCACCCAATTAAAGGATTGATGGAAGTTCAAAATATTGGCATTGAATTAGTTCGTATATTTACTTCATGTAAGAACGTCTACATATGTCGTTGACTACATATTGTTACAAACACAATAAATTATTATGCTTTGAAATAACACGCATTGTTTATATATTTGACACAAAATACATTATCACTAATAGAAAACTAATACTTTATAATATTATAGGGAATCACAGGAATAATTCCATTTCAATACAATGTACAGCAACAAATTAATGGCGTGCTAGAAAATAATGCTGCGCGTTATACAGACCTACTATGCACATGTAAAATCAGTAAAAAATGTGCTACATGAAACAATTTGTTTATTCAATGTAATTAAAAATTTAAATCACAGATATTACTTTTCAATTAAAATAATACACTTATACACAAAATTTAAATAAACCTAGACAATATCACGTAGAATTTGGACATTTTTCTGTGTATGGTTTGATTGATACGGGCGGTATATATTCATCTGTATGTGAATATATGATTAGCTGGTGCTATGGCTTGAAGCTAACGAAAAAGTAAGTGAAATTGAAAAAAAATTAGTTCAAGATATGTTACCATTAATTTTTTCTCGTCTGTGAGAGATTGTTATTTTTACTACTTTTATTTTTATTATACATCTTAAATACGATGATAATGTATTCATTCGAGATATACTACAATTAAAAATTAATATATTATTTTTTCAATTGTCTGATTTTTGAATCAACAAGTTTCGTTTAATTGTCAAGGTGATGTATTATTTGAATCTTTTTCACTTATTGTACACCTGGTTATTCGCTTTGGAGAATGACATCCTGGATTTTTGCTTATTAGGAGCCAAATTTCCTTATGTTCACAACAAAGTGAGTCAAGTTAGATTATATGATTGGTGCGAAATTGTGATCTATGTCCATAGCATGCGAACACTAATGAAATATACTTACCCTGTTCCCATGAATTTCCAGGTTTCTACCAATATTTTCAATTCTACTCGACAGTTGCCTATGCGTAGTGGCAATATGAACTGGTTCCATTAAAAGGCGATAGCTTTCCTGGGACAATTTCGTCCGCTACTGCACGAATACATGTTTCAGCTAACACTCAACTTAAGGATGACGATTTTGCTTTTACTATCTGTTTGACGAAAATTGTTGACCGCAGAATTAATTTTGCTAGTTTTCTCCTACGTGCTTTTTCTTTAGTAACTCTATACTTTATTTCTTTATTCTTTTCTAGTGATGTATTGTTCCTGAAAGAACGTTTTTTTATCGCGGCATACGTTTGGAACTCGATGTTCCGCGATGACAGCTGAAAATAATTTATTCTCATTTGAAACCTACAATATATCGACTCCATGAATTATTTTTTATAAATTTGTTTTTCCGCCATCTATTTTTTGATAGTAAATTGAAAACTAACTTAATAATAAATAGGAAAAGGTTTCTACTTGTAACGCAGTAGCATAGATTCCTATCTTCATAGAATCAGCAATAAAATATTTAATTAGACACACATGCAATATGTGCAGCAGTAACAAGCACACATTTCGACACAGCACACTTATATAACACAAGCATCGGCCGAGAGGGATACACAACCAAAATATGCAGATGCATGGTTTATTGTTCAATATGGATTCATTATGGTTGATGAAGTAGCATTTTTGGTACAAATATAAAAACAGTTTCTATGACTACCAACCAATATAAAGTTACGTACGAAAATTGGTATAGAGTTTAACGTATTACTAAAAAAAAAAATTAGGGTAGAGTTCAACTATACGAATAGGTTTGGACTATACGAAACGGCCACACAACTATAGTCTTCCTATAATCAGATTATAGCAAGATTATACGCTAGTTTTCTATCTCGTGCGTCCGTATCTTATCATATTTCAGTTTATATAGATTTTGTATATCTTACTTACTTTTCTATCCTTTTATGTATTTACTCTTATTATATACAAACTTTTATTGTGTTGTGTTACATAAATAAATAATATAAATAAATAAATAATTTCGATTCTAATAAATATCGCTGTGAGTCCCCAATAGATTCCATTAGCTCCATCGGCTACTATTTTCCGCATTATTTGGGCCAGCGCTACTAATGGACAGAATAGGTGAGAGCAAACAGCCTTTTTATATCAATTCATCAGAATGTTCTTTCTCGTGAAGCAATTCTACCTTATATCCACTGTACATTGTCTTTATTAGGCGTACTATTTTTTTCTGGGACTCCGTAATTCCTCAGCGCTGATCACAGACTATTTTGGTCTATGCTGTCAAAGACCTTTTCAAAATCTATAAACGTCAGATATAGGGGCGACTGATATACAAGCGTTTGCTCCACTATGATTCTTAGGGTGTTGATTCGCTCTCTCTCTGAATCCGGCTTGCTCCTTTCTTAATCTTCCATCCAGTGTTTTCCTGATGCGATTTAATAGAATACGCGAAAATTTTTTACTTGGCTTAGATAGAAGCGTTATATCTCTCCAATTGTTGCATTCGGAGAGGTCACTTTTGCAATCGGCTGGCACTGTACATAAAATTAAACAGAACTATATTTACTACATTTGTAGTAGTAAATTTTTTTAGTTGTCACTGTTTTTGATGGTAACTTTAAGACATAGGTTTATTGAGTTTTAGGCGGAACCGAGAACAGTACTTTATCACGATAACTTCACGGAACGAAACGATTCGGCTCACTCCGAGTGTGGAACCAGAATTCCCATCACTAGTTTATCTGTTCGTTAGCTTCCTAGAATGGATGATTTTCTGTCTTGTTTATCTCGCTTGTTTATCATCTTTATCTGGTCCTAATCATCTGGTTTTTAGTCCACGATTCACGATTCATTCATGTCAGAAAAAATGTGTTTACCTTTGAACTTAATAAAAATGTAGTTTTCCAAATAAATGTCCAAATATTTTGAAGTGTTCGCCTCTCTTCTAACGTTTTGTTTCTTTTGTTGATCTGATGACTTTCTAATGGAACTTGATAATATTGTTACTTGCGCTAGGTCAAATAAAGATAACAAACAAGACAAATTAATTCATCTCTGAGTTACAAAGTATGTAGATACGTCTTCAGATGAAACAATGTTCGAATAACGCAATCCATTGTAGTTGCTTCTATATGCGTTCAGGTTTAAATAGGAGGTTGGAAGAAGAACTGAAGAAAGCAGGAATTTTATCACACTCCCAGAATGGATTTATTAAAGGTAGTGGAACTGCGGATACTTTATTGACAATAAACTACGTCATGAACCGGGAGATAGCTGATAAAAGAAAGTTATACCTCCTATTTATTGACTTGAAAGGAGCGTTTCATATGATTGTGAGGGAGAAATTGAGGATGAGAATGGAAAAAATAAGGCATTTCTAGATTGTTGATAAGTTTAATTAAGGGATTTTACGAGGTTACGAAAGTAAGAGCCAGAGTGAAAGACAAGTTTTCGGGTTGGTTGAGACTAGAAGGGGTGTTAGACAAGGTTGCCCACTCAGCTCTTGTTTTTTAACATATTTGGCTGACCTCGAGGGCATAAATTGGTAAGCTGGGGGATTATGATTGGAAGCCAGAAAGTTACTTACACAGATGACATAGTATGTATGACGAGTGACAGGGAGGAATTGAAAGAAATGATATAGAGGTTGAAAGGATACATGGATAGAAGGAGTTTAGAAGTGAATGTTAACAAAACGAAAATTATGGTGTGTAAGAAGGGAGGCAGAGATTGCAGAAAATGTGTATTCAAGTTTGAGGATAAGGGGATAGAGTGCGTGAAGAAGTTTAAATACTTACTTTTTGTTTTTTTTCAAAATGATTCATACAAGGAACATGTAGAAATGGTGTCCAAGAAGGCAATGGGGGTGATTGAGAGAATAAGGATGATTTTGGAGAGGAAATATGGGGTTTCAGTGGAAATCACATGAAGGATAATGGATGTATGTGTAAAAAGTATAATGATGTATGGAGCTGAGGTGTGGGCGGTGAAAGAAAGATAGAGAATGGAAAGAGTGCTACTTGGATGTATGAAAAGAATCTTGGGTTTTGATAGAAGCACTGAGAACAAGATATTTATGCAGGAGATAGGAAATTTAAGTGCTGGATAAATGGAGTGAAGAGAATGGTGGGATTTGAGGAAAATAATGAGAGGGGCAGACAGGAGTTGGTGAAAGATGTATACACGGAAGGGATGATAAATCTAGGAAGGGACTAGGGTGAGAACGTATGGAAAGGAGAAAAAAAGTTAAATTGGAGGATGGTCGACGAGTAGGTAGTATGAAAAAATAATTGGTGGTGGGGATATTGTGGAGAATTTGCTGAAAGGATGCGAGATATTCAGAAGCAAGAGAGGTATGGCATAATTAGTGAAAGTAGGTACAATTGCCGGTATAGATGGATTATATTGATGAGGAGGGGATGGCTAGATACTTGAACTCAGAGATGAGCATGGAGAAAAAAAGAATAATTGCTAGATTCAGATGTGGAAGTTTTGAAAGAGGGAAGTACTGGATGAATGAAGATGATAGAGTGTGTAGAATATGTAGAAAAAATGAGGAGAATTGGATCCAATGGATGAATGAATGTGAGGCGATTGAATGGAGTGTGGATGAGAAAGCGATAGGGGAGAACTGGAGGGTCTGCCTAGAAAGGAAGAGAAAGGTATCGGGATCATGAAGAGGATAATTGCTGAGATTACTAAATATAAATAAATGGTGGAGAAAGTTGGGAAAGTTAAGAATACTGATATTAGTGTGATTACGGAGTTAGGAAGTAGAATGGCCAGAAGTGTGGGTGAATTCTATAAATCATGGAGTAAAGGGGTTGGAGAACGGGACTGCGAAGGACAGATAGAGGATGTAGCAGGATTTCACGCAGTAAGCGATTGACCTTCTCTGATTCCTGAGTCCTGGATGTAATCAACATGAGCATTAATTAAATTTCTTTTCTTTCTTTGTGTTATACGATTATTGTGTAGAAACTCGTGCGAATTGCGATTTTATGCCAATAAAGGTCTTTTAATTTAATTTAATTTAGTAATTCTTTGTTTTGTCATTTGAAGTCATAAGTCTATTGAGTTTTAGACGGAACCGATATTTTATCGGGCTACTTTTTAACGATTCTTTATCATGGTAACTTTATGGAACTAAACGGTTTGTTTGGTTCCGAGTTTCGAACCAGAATTCTCATCACCAGTTTATCTGTCCGTCTTGTTTTATCTGGCTTGTTTATCATTTTTCTCTGGCTTTGATCTTCTGGGTTTTAATATTCGATTTTTCAGATTGCGCGATTCATTTATGTCAGAAGAAATTTGTTTATCTTTAAACTGAATAAAAAGTAGTTGTTATCTTGAAATGGTTGCTTCCCTTCTCTAACGTTTTGCTTCTTTTGTTGATCTGTTGACTTTTTAATTGAACTTGATAACATTGTTACTTGCGGTAGGCCCAATGAAAGATAACAGAGTTCAAGACGAATTAATTCAGTTCCGAGTTACAAAGTTTATTGATAAGCTTCAGATGAAACAATGTTAGAATAACGCAATTTATTGTACTTGTTTCTATTGGCATTTAGGTCATCATTATCTATAATAATAGGCCATGGTAGCCCGCTTTGCTTTACGAGAGTTACTTTTTAAGTTACACGAAAATAAAGTACATAAAATTAAAATAAACTATATTTTATAGTAGTAATTTTTTTGTTTGTCACTTTAAGACATAAGTCTATACTTTGGACGGTACCGGTACTTTTCACGGTACTTTTTAAAGGTAGTTTATCGCGGTAACTTTATGTGGAACCAGTTCCGAGCGTGGAACCAGAATTCTCATGACTAGGTTATTTTTTCGTTAGTTTCCTAGAATGAAATTCAATTATGTCAGAAGAAATTTGATTACCTTTGAACTGAATAAAAAGTAGTTCTCAGAATATCTTAAAATCGTTGTCTCTCTTCTCTAACGTTTTCCAGTGCGTTTGTTGCATTTTCAAAGGAAAAATCAATTCAACGACGTAAATCCCATTTACTAATTAATTTCACTACTCCACTCATTCATTCAGTCACTAATTCACCCATTCGAGATCATTGTTCCCGATAGCTCGATCGTAGGTTAATATATGAGGAGGGGGGGGGGGGGCTTGAATATATATAATTATAAGATGGGTATGCAAAAAAAAGGTTGGGGAACTCTACTCTAGAGCAGTGCTTGCAACATGGCATTCAGTTAGACCTCCCTGTTTTAACAAGAACAAATATCCTATTTCATGTCCTATAATGTCCTATTTGAATAGCTCCATCTATTGATGATTTGTAAAAACTTGAAAGGCGGCTTTTGTATGATGTTTTCAATAAAAAAAATTCTCTTTAGAAAGGTATGTCACTGAGTCATTATGTCAGGATTTTCTGTTTGTGAAATCGTAATCGCCGTAATGAATTGTTTAATAATAGTCAAGAAGTGAAAAAATCTTTATTGTATGAGTATTTTTATTATAAGAGGAAATACTCATAAAAATAGTGAAATGCATTAAAATATAATATTTATGAGAAATACATATATGGAGATATATCTTTGCAATAAACAGTATTTAATTTCAACCTATTTCAGAATGAGTATTATTTCTATTATTCCGAGTTTCATTTAGCGTTTGGTTTACCTAGCGGAACTCTTTAAATATCATATGAATCTTTGAAACGAAACTGATATCTCTATTAGCTTGACAGGACCGGATTTCTAAATTTCTGCGTTCTGGGTAAAAGCACAACAGATTTTTAGATGAAGTTTTTGTATTTTTGCCTCAAAAAAGATTATTTCAAATTTATACCTAGTACGTAATTAATAGAAATTCTAGGTGAGAAAGATGTTGAATTCATTAATCTACGATTATTTGCACCATAAAATTCCATCCAACATTTTTGATATAAGGTGTATAATTCAGAATTGGGAATCGGTTTATATGAGTTTTTATAAATAACGATGTCCTTATTCAACCTTCCTTCTTCTCCACAAATATGAATTGTTCCCTTAATATTTTCTTAACAACAAACAAGTTTAAATAATTAATTTGTTCAACTACTACGCACCAATATTTAATTTTTGTATATAACGTCAAAACATCGCTCCTGATTTTTATACAACGAACTTAATACGAGTGAAAGAAGAACTGAACATATACGAGCAAGGGTCTTTATACATTTAGTTGTCAGTTTGGTGTATGTTTTCACGAAAACAAGTTTAGATTTGGTCATGAACATTTTAGCAAGTGCTTAATAAAGCGGTAGTTTCCTTTTTAGTTGTCATTTAGTAGTGTATCTGTTCAGTAATTTAGTTGTTTGTCCACCGATGATTTTTCACGAAATGAATATAGCTAGGGTTGAGTGGGTTGTGATGAGCTTCCATAATTATGGATAGTTTAAATAAAAAAAAGAGACATCAGCGTTGATCGCAGTCTGAGCTGTACAAAAAACGATCGGGCATGGAATTGGTACTGGATCTAAAATCACAGTTATAGGTCAGTACAAAAATTTCACAGGTCTTCCAATTTCCGTCCAATTTCTTTTTAATGATATACGTGTTTTGGATTCCATTCTATTGTTTTTGTTTTCTATACATCGATAAGTTCTAAGATGTAGTCTTCCGTCCACTGGTCCATAATTAATTCTTTTCTTAATAAAATTGCAGACATACAATATAATACAAAATAACATAACATTCCGTTTGTAAATTATAAATATTTACCAAAATAATAAATAGTAATTTTTATAAATATCATTTAGAAGACTGTGAATATGAGATCCAAATAAAGAAGTACAGTAGTTGTATACAAAACCGTTGTAAGCACATACAGAGTTACAATATTACCGCGATCTTAGTCCAAACTAGACAGACGGATCTCTTTATATTCGTCAAAAAAACCGACACTCGATGGATTGCAATGAGCGGTTGCTGCTTCCGTCTGTTCGGCGCTGGCAACACAGTGTACACCTGTCTTTTATAGGTTCTCACTAGTCGTATGTATACGGCATGGCTATCACGGCATCGCTCTCACAGCATACGGCATCGCAAGTCTATACGAGGCATTGGGCACAACTATATTTTTACCCAATATCTATAATTGATGTTTTTCCAGTCTGGCACTTTCTAACCTATTAGAAACTGGCAAAACTGAGAATTATTCAAACCACGAAAAGAGCCTAGACATGATATTTCTTTACATCACATACTTACTATTTTCAATCTTCTAGAACCTTGTGGTCCAATCCACCGGTCACATGCGGGTCTCTTATTTATTTTGTTGGTAATTGGTCCTTCTAACTGGATAAAACTATAAAAAATATAAGCTATAAACTTAGAGAGAAAAAAATATAAAGTTAAAGAGAAAAAAATTAATTAAATATTTGGAAAAATCGAATATCCTTCTTACTGCATTAAGTTTAAATAACCGTTGACATTGGCAACGCTGCCCATCTGATGGTAATTTCTTGAATTCCCACAGACTCCAACACCTTACAATCTTTATTTTTTCTATAATAGTCACCTCGATAATAAGCTTCATTCTCCGACCCTTATAATCCGTAGCGTACATGCTTCGACTTCCATCAAACACTGCTGGTTTGAAGGCATTGGAGATAAAAAGATGGCTAACAATTTTGGAAAAATGTAAATTAGCTTAAATAGATATAGCTGACATGAGTCAGCTAATCCTAAAATATAATCTTTGTCAGAACAATAAACGAAGAATTTGAAATTTTCGAAGAACTGTTGGAATTAAATTCCCTAGAAACAAGCACCAAAGGTATTGGTACATTCAACGCACTGGATAACGTTATTTCAAAATATGGGGGCTTCTGGAAGTGCTGTGGCATTGCAAGAGATGGAGCTAAAGCAATGTTTGGTCATCGACCTGGTTTAGCAAGTCTGTGTAAGGAAAAAGGCATATATTGTCTGTTTTTCCACTACATTATCTACCAGGAGGCTCTCTATGGAAAAATTATAAGGCTTAGAGAGACAATGTAAACTATTGTAAATACTGTAAATTTAATAAGTGGAGACAATAAAGCCAGAAACACAGAGCATTTATTGCATTCCTGTACAGTTTGGAAGCTGAGTATGGTGACATTTCATTATACTGTGAAGTGCGCTGGCTAAGAGCTGGATATTGCCTGCAACCGTTTTTTGGGTTGAGGAATGAAATTCTTGCTTTGCTCTGAAATGAAAACATTGAACATAATCTTGCTTTTTTGACAGATTTAACATCCGATCTAAATGCTTCAAACTTGAAACTACAAGGCAAAAAACAAAGTACTACCCAACTTTATGGCCATATGGCTTTCTGTAAAAACCTTAATGTAATGCAAATTGCACTGAAGCCAAATAATACAGCACACTTCTGATCTTGTCAGCAGTTGAAAGAAGAAGGAGAAGAAAATAACATAAATTTTAGTATGTTTCATGAAATAATTGATATCAAAAAGAGTTCCAGGACAGATTCCAGGATTTTGAGTCCCTGAAACCAAAAGCTGCACAGTTCAACAACACAATGGGGATAGAATTGAGTTAGGTGCTCTGCGACCTTCAAATGGAAATTTGTGATCTTCAGGCAGACCTTAATTCAAGACTAAAAAGTGTGGTGTCCCTGAAAATTTCTAGAAACATATTTCTAAAGAACGTTTCCCCAAACTGTTTAAATTCTCTCTGCAAATGTTATCGCTTTTCTTGCTCTCAAAGAAATTAAATCAAAAACTAGAAGTCGCCTTGAAACTACTTCACTAGAATCAAGCTTGAGAATTTGCCTTACTGAACTTACACTGGACATTGATATACTTGTATCAGAAAAGCAGTGTCAATCAGCACATTTCTGGACTGTAAAATAAAGTGCTATATTAAACGAGTGAAATTATATGTAATTCGTTTCCTTTGTTTAATGTCTCTGGCCCTCACTTCCCTATTCTAAAGTTTGTTTGTGACTAATGGTTGGACCACTCTGTGCGAGAAAAAAAAGTTGTCTACAAAACTTCTTTGGGAACAGTATAATATTCTCTCAGATAACCTATTCAGCTTTAGAGATTTGCACTCTATAAAGGACCTCGTTCTCAGTTTTTCAATTCGCGGGAGCATTAAATAGAGGCCACTACGCCGCTGCAATTTTCTTACACATTTTCTAGATTCTCAACTCCGACTCTGTATGGCATACTGGATCGACTCCATATGCTTCACCCATTACAATTTAGATGGGTCGGTGATATAGAGCGAACTAAACACCTTTCGGATAATTTGATATTGGGGGAACACAACGAAGTTATTAGGCGATAAATCGTATGAATACTTGCAATGAGACATAAATTCCATATTTTTCGTTAAATAATCAGTTATTAGATGAGTTCGGTAAGAACTAGAATTGTCATGATGGGAGGGGGGGGGGGGGGATGCGACGTTTTCTGTTGGTTTTATTGATGAGTTCTGACAAACAAATTGACAAATTGTTGTATGCCATTTAATATTAGCGGCTTTTCTGGTTACATGTTCAGTACAATGGAAGAAATAAATAATGATTTTTTTATGCTTTGTGACCAACATTTTGATATTTAAAATAAACCTTCAAATTTATAAAACAAATCGAAAAATGCAAGTGCGTACTCAACTTTTACTTCAAATAGAGTAGCATGTAGAAAAAGGATAATACGTATTTGTATTTTTATTTAAAAACAAAGTTTAAATCGTCTACTACAAGGAATATTTATAAAACAAATCAAAAAGTTCAAGTACGTACTCAACCTTTACATCAAATAGAATAGCATGTAGAAAAAACATAGTATGTACGTGTTATCCGTACAAAGTACGTACATTTAGAATTATTGTCAGAAGATCAGACAATTAATAAGGATTCTAATTCTGTAACACCTAAACCTCACCTTGGTTTCTTAATTACCTAGTTGCACTTCATACGAGCATATTCATGCAAAATCAAATGTACTGCAGTCTTTGGTATGTAGGATGATGCTTCTACCTCACAGTATGTTACATGCCGATTCTTTTTGTTGTGCAAAACATCGATGGGTTTTGGAATAACAACCAATTTTGGTAGACTTTTTCGAAATGCATCACTGTCAGAAGTACGACTACAAAGAAAATTTGCAAGCCAGTTTTTTATGGTGCTTTCTTAGCAAAGTTGAATTAAGTTATTCGCGGCATAGCTGTTAAGTTTGTGAAAATTTTTGTTAATTGTCTTACCTTTATTAGCTTCTGAGATATAGCCAAATGAATTTTAAATGTGACAACGTCACGTTCTATTAACTACTAGTTTCATTATATGCAGATTATATCTTCTATATAATACATGCAATATGCCATAAGAATACCATACTTCTCTTGTGCATACTTCTCATTGGCATAATTTCTTCAATCAGCTCATTCTGTGTCATGCTAGTAATTGGGATTAAAAATGACTGACTGTAAACAGTGGAGCGAAGGCAGCAATTATTGGCCATGTGAGTTAATACAGCAGTGAGTGCCTATTTGCAAAGAAAGCTACAAGCATTGGGAAAATCAGACCATTAGTTGTTTCTAACAAAAACGAAAAACATGATTACTGACGCCCTTTGTTATTGGTTAAAATTTTCCGCTCTAGGCTATAGCCTAGAATGTGTTATAGATAATTTGACTCAATATAGTTTGGAATTATGGGAAATCCGATTCTGTTCTTTACCATTGCCTTGATTTGTATAAATACGGTTTACCGTATTTAAGTACCGCTAATATTTTCTAACGATTGGATCAATAAATAGAAAATCGCAATCGTTAAATTTATTGCAAAATATTAGATTATGCATCTACGGCTAATTCAGTGAATAAAGCCAATATCAGTTTCTTTATGTAGCGTAATCAAATAAAAGTTTCGCTTGAAATAAACAATGGAATAATTTTACATTTGTTCTCTTTTTTTTGTTGTTGTTGTTGTTGTTGTTGTTGTTGTTGTTGTTGTTGTTATAGAATAGTAGAAAATCTCAATGCCTATTGTTTTAGATTTAAGATAACATTTGGTGTAATATTATACAGGTTAAATAAATGTACATTTAAATCTTGAGTTAGTCTGTTTAAATTAGTTTTTTTACACCTCTTTTGAAAATATACGATTTGTTTGGATTTATCCTAAATTGTGAACGAAATTCGGTAAGTTTCGATAAAAGGTATGAAGGAAAACAAAACACGAATAGAATACAATATTATAGCCGGCCATTAAGGCAATTCAATGTTTCTAAATTAAAAAAAAGGTTTTGTACAATACTCGTACATTATGAAAATATTCACAGTAAAATTTATTAACTTAAAAAATTATAAGTATAGTGTAGGAGAAATCATACTTCGAGTGATGAGAATTCTGGTTCCACGGTCGGAACCGTTTCGTTCCGTAAAAATACCGCGATAAAGTATCGTTCTCATTCCGTTTAAAACTCAATAAATCTATGTCTTATAGTGACAAGGAAAACAAAAAACTTAAGATCCGGTATTCAATTATCTTTATTAATTAGTAGTGCGCTATATTATATTTTATAGTGTGCATCGTTATTTCCTTTAATTAAAATTAGCTTTTTAATATTAATCAAATAAATATTAGGAAATCACAATTTTTTATCCTATTAATATTTTGAAGACGATCATTTGTAATACTTATATATAAACGTCTAGCTTTGTCCGTCTGGAACGCTTGTGATTCTTATTATATCACTAGCATTTATGCGCGAGTGAGATAGTTACTACTTTTGTAGTACGTACGAATGCTGCATTAAAAGAAACATGAATTAACTAGATAAGTTTGTTGTCACGTTTAGTTT